>DWLO01001836.1:0-13837 GCA_018245335.1 Dalla quadristriga | reverse complement strand
ATAAACTATTAATCTTTTCTATGCCAGCTTTTGAACTCTCGTCATGCTGAAAAATTTAATATTTCAAATTGTTAATTATGATAATTAAAACATTATGAAAACCAGGATTTGCTTTTACCCTTGAAAGTAATCTTTCTAACGCACACTTAAAGGTTTTGATGACTGGTCACTGTTTATGAAAATGAGTCACATGGACGGACGACCACATTGACGTATTGAGCGAAATAGCGTTTTAAAGGGAAATTCCCTTCACTTTACTAAACAAATAATTACCTCGTTCTCTATAGTAGCTTGTCCGTTCGCCTTGAATCGAAGGGTTTCTTTGCCCGACCCAAAATTCTGTTTCTTTCCGGACCTGGCGCTGCTTGATTTCGGCCCAATACTTCCAAAACCACTTTTTAACGGTTCGACTAGTCTAATAGTGAATGTTGTTCCTTTAGGAATTTCCTTTAATATTTTTGCTACTTCGTAATGTCTCTTTCCGATCATATTTTCCCCGTCTAGTTTCTCGATGTGATCTCCAACCTAGAAGAGTTAAATAAAGAATTTAATAGCATTATGGTTTATTTCCTGTTGAAAACTTAACAAGTTGATTGACCGGACGGACCGGACTAATTGAGTTAATGTTACACTCGCCGACGACTGGTCAAAACTCAAATATGGTAAAGTATAATACAGATGTTCTTACTTCTATGTGGGGTATTCTTGCCACTATGGAGTCTTCTTTTATTCGTTTTATAAATGAGTATCCGGCTCCATTGTCTGTTATGGTTAAGCCAAGTGCATCCTCTGTTTTAACTATTTCTATTTCCTTTGGTCGACCTTTTCGATGTGCAAATATGAAGTCTTCTAATCCTATTTGCCCGCCGAGAAGCTTTTTCATATCCACCTTGTGAGTATTCAGTGTGCAGAACAAAATCTGAAACCAAAGAAATGCGGGATTAGCGACTGGTCAACAAACAAATCGATTTAAGCGGCAAGGTCTGCTCCACACAACACCCCTCGCGTGACTGATTAGCATCATATTCCCTACAGTCTTCATCATTTGCAGATTTATTCCGAACACGTGGAAAATAATGATATTTTATAATGTTACTAATAGACGGTGTAGAAATAGCGTTCATAAATTTAACGTGGCGTGGTAGATTTCTGCGTACTCCACCAATCCATTCGTATTTGTTTTTATAAGACTACAATATTAGTTTAAGTTCAGCATGGACTGGCAGTGGATAGGCTGCTGATGATAGTTTTGTGAGAGTGGCTTGAGCTTACTCTGATCCGGGCATTTGGACCAAGTAAGGTTCTTAATAGCGGTCTCACTTCTGTTGGTACCTATAACTAAACTACTATTGTATTGTTAATTCTGGAGGTTGTAGAAAATATGTTATAAATGGGGCCCTTGGGGTACAGACGCTAGGGGCTATAACCAAAAAACTACTAAATTACTAATATTTATTAACGGGACTAACGTACACTAACAGTCCTAACTCCCAAAGTCCTATTACTAAAGAAAACTTACCAAGTAATATTCCTTTTTACATCTAATACTAACAGGACTAACTATCTTACTAAAAGTCCTTCGCGCAGTCCTATTCCTATCTACACAGTCTCAGATGTTCAAGGGCGGCAGTGTTTGGTGGGACTGCATGCTCGTTTATTATTCGCATTACATAAAAAAAATTCTTCATTTTGTATCGTGCTCATTTAAGAACTAACTACTAACTACTTGTTGTCGATTTGCTTGCAAACGAGACCATGCTTCGTGAGCGACTAAACGAAACGTGTGACCTTGGTCATAGGTATGGAGATCCCACGCGATAAGCAGGTAACGTCTCTTTATTTTTTTTTATTAATCTAATGTGCCTTAATATTCGTAGGGTATAGGTAGGTATAATGGCATTCACCAACTGCTTTATGTCTTTATTACCTTGTATCGGATCGGAAGCTTATTTGGAAAGGCAAAACCATATTTCGGCTTGACTATATCAACTTAGTTATTATAATAATAGAACATTTTACTAACATTTGTTTATTTACAAACTATGCACATATAGGCAACTACTATTCTATGACATAACACAATAACACCTTACCTAATCGACAGCCCCGTCACCAGTCAGGTTAAGTATAAAAGTATACAAGTGAATTACTACATTCCTTAGACACGTATTTAAACTATTTAAGTACTAACATACTAAAATGTTGCTTAGGTGGTAATTATTTACCTACCTTAAATGTTAAAGTACCCAACTTAACACTTTATTACCTAAGTATACTCCGTTCTTTTATTTAGCGTTCTTTGAAATATACTGCCTTGACTGCCTTCGCACCGCCGAAACACAATTTTGTAATGTCACAGATGGTACTATAGCCGTATGTTAATACATAAGGAAAGTCAGCAATATTATTATAATGTTATTACAGATATTACGTGGAAAAGTATTGAATCAATAGTTTGGCATGGACACAGTAACACGCTGGTGAATTACCGTAAGAACTTACTTAACAATTTGATGAATTCTAGCAAGCCGAAGAAAGTGATCATAATTTCATAAGGTAATTTCGATAGAAAACAAAACAATCACGATCAAAATTGTAGTTCTGATACTGTATTATGCGGGTAGTTGATAACGTGGCCTTCTTGATCAATGCTCATTAATTTCGCCATGCTATCTCTTAAAACAACCTGCAGAAGGGTATTTATTAGCAAACCGTAAGGTGCAAATGCATGTGGCACTTTGTAATCTTTATATGGTCGCTCGACGGCGAGTCCGGTTCTTGACCCACGCACACTGGGTCATCGACGTCACCATACTCACCGTATACAGTCGTACCGACATACATTCAAAGTGTATCTGCAACGCTTGCTATTCGTTCGTATCATACGAGAACGAGACTGCGCCCCCGGGCCGATTCACTTCCTGGCCACTCAACCATGCGCGCTTCCGCAGTGACACTTTTTGAACCCAGTTACATAAAATGACGCGTTGTGTCGTGTATGCTGTGTGCGCGGTGTGTTTGCAATTCGAATATGAACCGTGTAAACAGGTACCTTAGCGAAAGCTAGCGCACCTCATTATAAGAAACGCATTTTGTAGCTCGTCTGTCAGACGAACCTGACCTAGATTTACATTGTCTTCGGTTTCGACTCAACAGTAAAGCTACGCCTTCGCCATTTTTATTATACACTTACAAAAGAAATACCAGAAAATCGTCGACGTGCCATTTTCGCCAGTGACCTTTGCCGCTCGCTCGGTAGTTTCATTTCAGGGACGCTCATTGTCATACAATATTATACCTACGTTGATAACGATATTAACACAATGGGCCTTTTGATTTGTTCAGAGCAAGTATTTAATATAACATCTAATTAGCAATGGGTAGGAAGGTTCCTACTAACTTATAGACAAAATCATTGTTTCATTTAATAGTGCCCCAATTAATAATTATTTTCATTAGTATTACTTACTTAAAGAAAGTGATGATAAGTTAGATTATGATACCTAAGGTACCTAGTACGTACTATTAAGCTTCTTAGAGTAGGTACGATTAGCTACTAATAATAAATTCCTAGTACGCAGGTAGGTACTTCCTTAGGTAGGTACCTACTGTTAGACACAGTTACTCTTAGTTGATTTCGAAATCGACTCACACAAGGAACACTTAATAAGGTCATTATTTAAATCGCATTATTGACACTTGAAATGCTCATTGTTACGTGCATTAAGTAATTAGGTACTTGCATAGCTAGGTGGTTATGCAAAGAATGCCTAAAAACGTGATGATCGTCACATGATTGTGTGACATGGTTATAGAACGGAAGTAAGTACTGGCCTTTGATTTTTAAAACTAATAAAAGGCACTGCGTGACCACCACACCACAGCATTCCTTAACTATTTATTTTATAGGTATAGGCATAGGTCCCTACCGTACCGTATTTCATATATTTTGCCTTCGGGCTCCAACACCTAAGAGGTCATCAACCCGACCCCATGGAAGATAGATTCAACTTCTTTATTCTCGTCTGGGTAACTTCCTATTAACTTATAAGCGCATAAATACATGGCTGGAAATAGACAAGATGTTAATAGAGAAAATATTAGATACTTATCTCATAACCAAATCACAGATAAATAGGTACCTCCTGAACAAACTAGAATTATCAACGGACAAGGTGCAAAAGAGAAGATACGAGTACATTCACGCACTGCTCCTTTTTTCGTCGATAAGCTGGAAGACCAAGGTAGTTACGCTTATCCCTAACTGATTGTTGATAATTTGTAGTTTTTAGATGTTTTCCTTTGTATATCTAAGTTACCTCTGAAGTATAGGATTTTGATGAGTGTGTCAGTCAGTGAGTGAAAAATAGCTAACCCAAGAACTGTAATAGGTTCATGACATTTAGAATTTACATAATGTATAAAATTTAGAGTGTGTTTAAGAGGCCTTATTAGACATGCAAAATTATAAGTGTTTTTGTAGTTGTGTTATAGTATAAATTGCACCTAATTTTATGAGTTATTATGGGAAGTCAGGACGAAGTCGAAAGTAGCTCGAAATGGATCATAATAATAATATGTAAATAAAGACACCTTGCCTCACCCTGTTCATTTCCAAGCTTGGCTGACACACTGTCGTGTGTCTGAATTATAGCCTTGTTATAAAAATGTAATGATTGCATTTCAAGTGAGCTTAAGTACCCATCTAGCCAACTCATTACAGCGGAAGCAGTTATCGACATAATCTTAATACATTTGCTTCCTGGGTCTCTATCAATAAACTTAATTTTAATGAAGTACTTACTATTTACGATCTATTATAATTATCATTGACTTTATAGCCTACTACTCTATTCGCGATATAAATACAGTTTTTTGACTGCAACTCATTAGCGACTAGCGACCCATTGCAGTGCACCGGGTATGTTCTCACAACTGAGTAGGCCTAGAGCGTACTCCACCACGCTGCTCCAATTTATTATTTATTTTCTTTTGAGCTGGCTTCGACTTGGTTGTTGGCTTTTATACAGATTGCCACAGATTGTCTTTCTGCTCCTGATGTTGCACTAGGTTCCTGAATACGATGTGTCCACGTGGGACAAGAGAGTAATATCTTAAGAGTGTTATTTAAATAAAATACCTATTTTCTGACTTATTCTTATTAGTTCCAGTTCCTTTTACGGTTCTATTCGAGGTTTGTCACAGATGCTGCATCGCAATAAGATGATACGAGTATATCATGGAGCCATATGAACTCCGTAATAAAACTCACGACGAGTTTAAGCTTGTTGGATTTGTGTAAACAAGTAATTTAGCCTTATGCTATAAGGTCAAAAACTTTAGCCATAGGTGATACCCAACATCATCTATCGTCAGATAGAGCCGGAAGGTGCTCATGGTTGGTTAAAAGTTACCGTACTCTTAATTATCTTTACATAAACAAGATTTTAATGAAATGACAAATTTATAGAACCACATTTTATCTACAGCTAAATAACTTGTCTTGTATGTACCCTGTGTAGTTAAATATTTACTGCGTTATGTTAAATATCTAATTATATTAATGGTGATTGAGATAAGATTAGTGACTGTCGGGGTTATCAAGACATTTAATGTCGCGATTTCCATGATATCGGTATAGGTGCTTATATCATTTCACCATTAAAATAAAATAAAAATAAAAAATGCTTACACTCACATCCCCGCACTAGGTTTCCCTGTGTTGCGGGTGGCGGACACACACAGAAGACACAACAAAATTTTACGCCCAAGACCCGAGTACAAACATTAATCTGGCAAATAAATGTCTGCCACGACCGGGGATCAAACCCCGGACCCACGGCTCGTCAGACAGGGTCAGTGCCCAACGCGCCAACGAGTCGTCACTTAAAACACATCTTTATAAATACAAAATTAAATAATCTGACATTGTATATATTATAATACCTATAGTTACAGTAACTACCTATACCATCTTCATCTACGTGATGTCACATTTAGGTAATTTTTTCTTGTAAGTTCCTATGTGAGCATATTTTTTAAATACATAATTATAGTCTACATAATTAAATATTCAAATATATATACTTACCTATACTGTTGCTAATGTACTTATACTCTTTCTGACATTGATGACACTTTAAAATGTTATCTTCTAAATCATAATACTTAATGTAAAAATTTATCATTTATCTTTAGTGAATAGTATTTATCAATTATCAAATTTATTAATTCACTAATGAAATTCAAACCGGAAACTGGAAAATACTCACCTCTAAAATGTTCACTGTAAACACGTTAATAATGTAAGATTGCAAATATGAGCTACGTAGCACGTACTAAACAAATTCCTCTGTCTATGATAAGGTTGCCGGAGTTTGCTAATGTGCTTACGTTTTTATTATCATTATCAAAAGGTACTAATAGCTGAAACCTTGGACCAGACTTCCATTCGAACCGTTCAGTTGACCTTACCAGCTAGGACCTTAGCGAAAAGAAAGCGTCGTTGTTTAATAAAAATAATGATTTATAGATTAGAAATTATACGAATATTTTCATACAAGATACAGAATGTCCATCAACATAAATTATATTATTACGTAAATAATCTTTAATTTTTTTTTATCTTGTGTGTAATTCATGTTGTTATTTATAGGGCTGTTTCTGGCATGAAGACACCAAAGTATTTTATGAAATAGTACTAATACCTAGTCATCTATGATTTGCTATTATCTTTTCCAACCTCGTTAGGTAGTCACTAATGGCTTGCTGTGTACATATTTCCTACTTTTACAGATGATACCTTAAAGACGTTAATGAGATTACTTATATTACGTAAGGTACATAATGAACAAAATTCCCCTCATAATGGTATGGGCAACAAAGTCCTTATGTGTCTACGTGGGTAAGTATTTATCAATAGTTAATAGCTGAAACCTTGGCTAGGACTCTTGACAGAATGCTTTTATGTACCTAATAGACGAAAAAGTTTACTAGTTTAAAATTTTAGATGGTATGGACATTATAACATGATGGTTTGAAAAGTTCGCGGCCTCCCATGGAAACATTTGCCATATTTTTATTATACTCCATAATGATTTTCTAAATCCATCAAATAGTTTTGTGAAAGTTTGTAAGTGATGTTTGGAGCTTGCGTTGATTATTTTCGAACGCGCGCACACGTAAGCCATCCCACTATTTACGTACATGAAAAGTTGCATCACTGTCATTTTAAAACTCCACAGTCCTCCCTGATTGGTCCGTGCGTGACTCGTCCGCTTCATTTTCAAGTGAGGATCGATCTATCGTCTTAACCTTTAAAATGTTAAACGTTCTGCCAATGTCCTTGGTTTCTGATGGAGCTAAATGTATGTATTCGTACGTAGGATCCTACCCATAGATTTCATCAATTAAGACTTTATTTTCTCAAAAGAATTATAAATTCACTTATAGAGAAATATAACTTACAATATAAATATAATGAAGCCACTAAACTTAGCTCGATTAAATAAAAATTCTTATATTCTATCTTAATTTAGTCTAAAGTCTTCAGTTCACAATATTACAATAATTGCGAGTATAATCAACAATACACAACAGAAGATTGATAATAAAGAGGGTAGGTACCTAGTTAAGGAAAAAAGTTCATTGCGAAACATCACAGAACAAACGAGAACGGGCTTGAGGTAAAGGCTGCGGCTAACGTAAAGTGGACGACGAATCGGAAGCGGAAAGTTATGTGACTCAGGAAAGACAGTAAAGGTAAGTGTTATGTTGTTATCAATTTATATTAGTTTATTGACAAATTATTGGAGGTATGTATGTCTGATGATGTCTGAATGGTCCTATTCGAAGCTGGCGTTGGCGTTGCTACCCTTGAGGACTAAGGTGGTCGCCTGTTGTATAAGTGTAGCCGGCAGCCACACCCAACCGACAACATACTCGTAATATAATTGTAGAACAACAAACTTCACGGCAGAAATGGATGTGGCGGTGGTACCGCCCCGGGCGGACCGTATACAGATTCTACCACCTTCTAAACTGTACCAGAGTGTTTCAAATTGTTCGTAAACAACTGCTATAGTTAAAAACTGGGTTGCAGTTGGTTGTTTACTCCCGCCCTGAACAAGGAGGAAATATGCTCTATACCTCTATTTGTACCAATTTAGAGCAACATAGACAAAATAACCGAACATTTTAGCATAAAAACAATAAAACAAACATACCATAGTACCTACATTATTACACTCCACAAGTTCCCGGAAAACTGTTATACCCTACACGTTACCTTTTCCGAGAAATTCCATAAGCCCACGAAGGCAGGGATTTTTTTTTTCAATTATCCCTGATTTCATTTCAAGAAAACTTACTTAACGAAAATCATTATGTATATCTTAATGGGGTTTACAACGAAAACACCGAGAATATGATCTAATTAGCAGCATTCTATGAATCTCGTTCAGTTTAAAGGAAAATATTTAATTCCAATGTTGTTATGACAATAACGGCGTATTTGTATCAGATAAAATTGCGAGTGTTTACATTAAAAAAACATCGTTTGTAATGTAAACCATGTCGCATTGTCGATGCCATCAAACTATTTGCCTACGAACGAACATCGGTTATCGATCGCAATCAATCTCAATACTATACTATACATAACATACTTGTACATACACGATCAAATTACCTTTACAAAATTGTATCAAAGCTACAGGAAATAAGTTCGTTCGGAGTAACTCTCCCGGGTCGCTAATAAACATAACAGAAGGCAGTTGTTTTAATTGGGCCGTAATCGTATGAACCAAGTGTGTATAAAGTACCTGGTCGGACCTCGGCTCGACCCTTCGATACGCCCATGAGTATGACTATAACCAACTTCAAATAGGACTGCTATTTGTAGGGACTTACGTATAATGTTAGTTAGTTTTTATTGAATACTGGTTCTACCGGAATTTAGGCTACAACCACAAAACTAAGCGGATCACTGAAGACCATTACCGTTTATATAAATAAACTGTGGAGGAGAGCTTAGTTTATTTATTGAAATACACAAAGCAATAAAATTATTTTTGTAACACACGTAACGTAACGTTGATTACTCATGTGCCATAGCGTGATAAGAAAAAACTATGTGGTGAGTCTTACATCGTCCGGTGGGAAATCGTAACATTCTGCTATCTTCTGATAAAGCTCCTTTACATTGGAAAATCCAGAAATGAGGCCAAGGGGACTGCCTTGCGCCTGTTGGCAGTGAAACACTAGTTGCGACTTCGGCGACCCGTTGTTGTTGTCAACACCGTTACTCTGGTGATTGTTTATCTCCTCCACCGGCGGAGGTGGAACAGGAGGTGCTGTATATTTTGGCGCTTTCTTCTTAAACAATGACATTATTATTGAATAACACTAACGGTAAGTAATAAGGTTTATTCAGCGAAGCTGCACATTCATTATCCACCCGCGCACTAAGTATTAAATTTTAATCACCCACCACAGAGCAGCCAACTAACGAGAACTTTAAATGTACATATCATCGCGTCATAGTTCACGATAAGCTATCGCCCGCTGCTGATATTGGATAAGATTACGCGTTGTTTCGTTGTGAAGGTATAATGTGAGTTTTCCGCACTGAATTAACTCAACTTACAACAAAACAAGCGTCACTTCGCGTAAACGGCAACCAAACGACTGACCCGATCGGACTGACTGACTGATCTTACTGACGAGTTTTGATGACTGGCCCGCGGCGGCGTGGCGCGGGTGCGAGCGGAAAGGAGGCCGGCACGACACGAGCACGAACAGAGTTGGATAGCGGGCTGGCAAAATTAAATTGATTAAGTTTGTGAGTTCCGGCAGTGTATGTTCGCTGAGATTTCAACGACCAAGTTCTGGAATCCTTTCGTTCCTCAATCTCTCCAGCTATACTTATGTACCAAACAAGTTCTGGATTCAGGTACCTACCTAGTCCCTCCGGCTCCCATTGCAGTGGAAGTCACCATCAAATCGCGATATGCCATAGGTACTGACCTAAGCAGTGTATTTATTATGATAGGCGTTAATAGGACAAGTTTTAAGTAGGTAAATATTCGCGTTATTCTCTAAATTTAAATTTTTTACGTGTGGACGGAGGGCCTACACTGAATTTACGAAATGAGTAGGTAACTAACATTTTTATGTATGAGAAGCGGGGTTGTCATGGTTATTGATATTGAAGAAATTGAGGTGTGCGACTCGCTGTTTTATTTGCCGTTACCTATACTAGGAATACTAAACGGGCGTTACAATATAATTATTAAGGTGAACGAAAACATGAAAAAACCGCATGCCTGCATTTTTCTAACTTCAGAGTCGTAGTCTGCCAACCCGGTCTGATAGGACTTGATTAAATCCTTAGCCACTCATTACGTAAATTCTCGGAATGGGGGCCCTCCGTCCACACACACACAGCTCAGTAGTGGGCTGTGTAATTTTATCATCCTTTCACTAGGATGATAAAATTCTGATAAAAACTAATTTCGATACAAACTCCAGCTGTTAATTGAAACTTAACCAATCTGCTATTACCACTAATCACAATAATAATTAGCCATAATAATAGGGATTTTTTCTTAGTGGATAAATAATAATACCATTGGCATTGCAGGTAACACATACCTCAGTCATACTGTGTAGTAAGTACCTATTGGCTTCTTTAGTTTTGTTTGTAGCGGTAGTAGGAAGGTTAATTAAAAATAGATAAGATAAAAAAATACAACATGCTTTTTTAAATTTTTAATTAAACTTTAAGTCTACGAGGAGGCTACAGCTTTTTTGGGGGTAGGTTTTCCTTCCTTGAATCCATTACGGAAACGCCTCCTTACAATTTTCAGGTGACGCATGCGACCAGTGCCTGTAGTCTTCCTGCGCTTGGCCTTCACTGACCAATGGTCTGCAACAAACAAAAAACAGTTAGAATGTTTCACATTCTTCGTGAATGGAGACTACTGGGAATGACCCAATCCTTGCCTTAATGTGACATGGTACAAGTGGTGTACGATTTTCTTGTATAAATAATTATATCGACCTATGCATATAATATAGGTATATGTGATTATGAATCCAAATAACTTTTATTGTATTTCTGTCTCTAATTAGACCACATGTACCATTATTCGGCTGCTATCTTCATAATTACATAACTTTTTAAAATTTTGGTTATACTAGTATAATCTAGTAATCTATCTAGAGACAGAAATACAATAAAAGTGATTTGGATTCATAAACACATATACCTTTATTCTATGCATAGGTCGATATGTGAATATCAGGAGAAATGGCTGTGGCAGTGGTACTGACTCGGCCTTTCCATATAAAGTTTCTACAGTGTAATGTAAAAGAATCACATTCTGAAAAGTATTCCTAGACTTTTACAATAATGGAAAACATTAATATGTTCAAGAGAGATGTGAAATGTGTAAGTTCTCTTAATTGTTATATTATTTTAGGTATGTAGTGCAAAGTGAGATGGTTTGTAGCAGTAGTAAAAGCCAAATAAATAAGTTTGCAGTTTTCATGTTCATAAAGGAGTGTGTGTCAGAACACATTTCGTCTCCTGATATACTATGGTATGGTCTTAGCCCGTTCATTCTGAAAGGAGACTGGTGACTGTGGTGAGGACATGTGTACTTTTAAGGGTATTAACTTTTATAAAATGTGAAAATGTACAGTAATTATCATGTTATTAAATCTATACTAAATACGTTCCCTACACTTAAAAGGAAACAGCTTCAACAAAAAGTCCCCACAATCATTGTAGGATTCAGCTAAGTAAAACTTGCCAACAGATAAATTAATGGTAGATAACCAAGAAATGCAGCGTATACGGGAGAAACTGAAATTTCACACGCACTTAAAATGTAGAGTACAACTTTATCGTGTGCACATGAATAGGACTTTAAAAATAAGTTAGATAGGTTCTCAAAACAAAAATTGTTCTGCAGATAAATAGTTATGAGGTCTTATAAATTTATACTCACAAGATCGTAGTTTTGCAGCAGGATATCCACATTGGGCACACTTAGATTTTTGAATATGGTACGAGGATCTTCCACATCTTCTGCACAATGTGTGAGTCTTATTTCGGCGTTTACCGAAGCTCGAAGTACCCTTCGTCTGAAATAGTAAATAAGTAGTTTCTTTCACAATTGCATAAAAATATGTATTCTTATAATGAATATTAGTTTTACACTATCACAAAACACTAGTATTTCAAGAGAAATCACATTGAAAGACGCGATTAAATACGATAAAATAAAACAAATCACAAAATACACACCATTTTGTCGGTGTTTGACAACCAAAGAAAGAAATTTAGTTAGAGGTTAGATCTTTGCTGTCAAATGTCAGTTTACGACAGACGGTGAACAAAGAACCACAGAGTACGAACGAACGAGGGTCCTCCAACGCAACCACACTGTTGACAGACGAAAAACCTAAGGCCTACAGGTCTCTAGATATCCCTTGTTACCCAGGCAGATACGCGAGGAGATCAAAGTCCAGGAGACTTTGATCTCCTCGAGTGAAATGTGTTCGAGCCCCCTCTGTTGTAAAACAGAAATAACCGTTCCGTAGATGCTTCTTCCCGTGTATATATAATGTATTCTGTGGTCCACCGCCGGAGGGCAGGCCGCTGCCGCGGGTGCTCGTAGAGTCTGTCGAGTCTGACTGACCTCCTTGGGGATAATGGACTTCGCCGCTTAGTAAGGTCCGCATCGACACACACACATCCTCATCCTCTTTGTTTCAACAACAGGGGAGTCTTTGGTCTCCCCAAGTATCTGCCCGGATAGTGAGGGATACCTAGAGACCCGTAGGCCCCACGCTTTTCACCTGTTGACGGTGCGGATGCGTAGGCAGACCCCTGTCGTGTCACGGCTAGAACCTTTGACAATTACTACTGTCGCGATCGGACGATACCACTGAAGCCTAAACCCCCAGGAAACGAAAAAGTAAGAATTGAAATTGCCCTACGCGATATGACCGACAATTTCATTTATTGAATTTTGATATCTTTGCGGTCGTGGTCTCTATCTATAATTGGTGAGGAAGTTAAGAAGTTTATATTATCAATTTACATCCCAATAATTGATTTAAAACTGATATTTAATACATTTTTAGCGATTTTACCACGACAGACTGCATTCGTACGTTAAAATTAACCTATGGTTTCTATAGTCTATAGTCATATTATTTATCAGGACACCATAGATAATAAACTAAAAAGAAATTCGCCATCCCTAGCCTAGCTAGACTTTTCACCATTGCATTAGTTTAATTTTTCAATTAATTCATACTCGATTCATACTTCATATCTTGATAAAGACGACCGATACAAAGTTTTATTTTACCTTGCCTTCTGTCCTTGATGAGGGTTGCAGTTGCATCAAAGAGTATAATCAATATATGAGTTGCATGTTCAACCGTAATAGAAGTCTAGTTGACGTTGGAAAGAGAAGATTATCGATCAATTTTGTTCGCAAAGCAAGTGCTTGCAAGTTATTCAAAAGGTGGGTGTTTTAAAGCGTTTAGTTCAAGTATAAGTGTTATGTGAGTGGACATATTTTTTGTGTTAGTTACTTTAAATCTGTTGCTCTTATTTTTTTAGTCATTACGCTTTTTTACGTCATTCTACATACATACTTCAGGCTAAAGTACAAAAAATGATCATAAGATTATTCGATATTCAGCTATGTTTAGACTAAACTAAGTACCTACTAAATATGCATATCGCACTCTTAGTGATATACAGACCTAATTAGATATGGGCTCGAATTGAGTAACGTAGACTCACAGGCTTCTG
>DWLO01001835.1:0-13841 GCA_018245335.1 Dalla quadristriga | reverse complement strand
TCAAACTAGTTTTTTTAAACCTTACCTATGCCTAAATGTAAGGTTTAAAAAAACTAGTTTGAAATAAAGATCTTGTGATAAGAACCCAACCACCACATACTGAAGTAAGTTATTATTTACAGTATAAGTTTTATTTTTGTATTAGGTATACAAGTTATATACAAGTTTTTAAAATAGGGCATAAAGGTAAAATAATAAAAAATAAATTAGTACAGAAATGTATTTTATTTCTCTCCTTATAAGATTTATAAAAAAAACTAATTAAATTACAATTACAGAAACTAAGAAAAACATTGTTTTTATTTATTTATTTAATAGTTTTTGTCCACAATATGACTGAAATTAAAACTTATGTGTAATTTAGTACATGGTTACCAACTACTTATTTTTATGAGAAATCTCTTGCCGCAGACCTGAGAATGGAAAGAGGATGGGAAAACCAAATTTGTGTACTATGAAAATAGAGTGTCTATATTTTCTTATAAATAATGTAAATATGTCTATTATAATATACATTATAATTACATGTAGGTACATACATTTTAAATATATATATATATACATATTATGATGTATATATACATTATATGTACTTATACTAATTGAATACATCTATACACTATAATCATTATTAGCATGTTGTTTTCAAATTGTTAGCATCACTTACAAGGCCAAATAAAGATTTATATTAAAAGTGCTGTTTTTGCAAAATTTCTTAAAAGATTCATCAAGCCGAATGCAATACAATAATCGTTTTCCAAGCGAAAATAAAGAACATACATGCTTTATTTTTAACCTATGTCAGTTAAAGAAAACATTCAAAAGAATCACAAATATTAGAATTAGAATTCGAGAGGTATATTTAGGGCCCAAATAACTATTATTATCATTCCCACTCCTCGCGTTTCTTGGATACGCTTTTTCCACCTTTTCCCTAGTAACAATAGTGTCTTCAATGGTTTCGCGTGATACAGCTGCATTTTCTTCGGCACTGCGCCATTCGAAGGCAGAAAGTGTAGCGAGACACTGTAAAATTAAATAAAGCGAGATTGAGATCGATTTATTTCATTTACTTTACGTGTAAAATTCCGGCATTATTATATTCCGCAGGAACCGTGCGTATTCCGCGATGACACTCTAAAGCCAATCTCTATGCACAAAATCACGTCGATCCTTTGCTTGGATGCTTCGTTCTCATGAAGTATCTTCTTCTTTGGAGGGATAAACTAACCAACACACGTCCATATTTGTAAGCAGTAACCACTCACTCGGTTAACCGGGATATCAACCGAACAACGAGACTAGAACAACCAGGACCACGTGTCCGTTTAGAAAGGAAGAAAGGAAGAAAAAAACTTTACTTAATATCTAAATAGCAATTTTACATTAAAATTGCTAGTGGGTTTGCATTGCAATGCCACGTACAAAAAGGATCTGCACTCAGAATAATGCTGCTAGCTCAAAAACGAACCAACAGCGCTGATTTTCAGTACAGCCCGTTTATCGCGTAGGTGATATAATCAAGCTAGAGAACAACGATTAATCACTATATATGAAACAGAAACAATATATAAACAACTACAACATCAAAATAATTTATCTTCGTTTGTAACTTTACTACCCCGAATACCATAACATCCCTACCTTAAGCTTTAAGGTTCCCACCAAACGCTCTTCTATCTTAAACTGGATTCTCGAGCTGACCTCGTCCGCCTCAGAGTACATTGGGGGCAGGACTTTGGTAGTTGAAGCAGGTTCTTCGTTAAGGTACCAGGTGAGTGTTGCCACTGGCTTTGACCGACCTGATGTGCAAACGGCATCCAGATAATCTCCTACGCGGTAGCGAGATCTCACGCCTGAAATATTCGGCTGCTGGGGTGGAGAGACTGTAACAGAGTAATGAAAAACAACTTGGTCGGGTACGCTTTTTTTTTTACAAAACTACAACTAAAATACAGCTTGCACAATCTCTTCTCCTTCCTATCCTTGACTATGCCGACGTCTGCTGTCTGGACGTAACTGAGGAGCAATTGAATAAACTCGAGCGACACGCAAAACATCTGTACTTATGGAATAAATAAAGTAGGAAAAGAATTATAGAGTGCCGCCTTTGTCGAATAGTCAGCTATCCACCTTTGGAATGCTATATATATCCGTTGCTCTGAGTCTCTTGAATCCTTCAAGACTCAAGTCACACGCCACTACCCTGACATGACTGACACGATCTCACCCTGACTAATTTCTTACTGTGTGTCTTAACTATCTAATTAGTCCTTCATATTTGTACACCCTGCCTTACCTTTTCTTCTATTATATCTTATCTTATCTAAAGTCTACCTAGACTTTAACAATAATTCAAAATGTTAGAATGTGCGAGCAAGAGAGAGGCAAGATGTGATACTCCTCTTAAGCCTTCGTCATCGATGTCGCTGTCATCCACAAAAATTACCAATGACAAGCATCTCAGCGTGTCTCGAAACGGTCTGGAAGCGCGGCCCCTCGCCAGATACCTCGCAGCGGTAGCGGCCTCCGCTCCCCGCGCCCGCCGGGGCCAGGACCAGATCGGAAGCTGATGAATTGAATGCCTGGAAACAGATGGAGTAAACGCGGTGGTGGGACAGAAGTTCGGTCTGATTGTAGCGAAAGTGGCGGTGTATGAACTCATCACCGTCCTTGTACTACTTGACGAAGTACATTACAGGACAACGCGGCGAGATCATAGGGAGAACGTAAGAGAAAGAGAGATACCTCGATGTCGTCTCCGGTTAGCAGGAACTTTCTGCGCGGCTCGACGTCGCGCGGAACGTGCCGGAAGAACTCCTTGCCGTCCTTGTACCACTTGACGGAGTACAGGACGTCGCTGGGACCCAGTGCCCAGCGTCACGTCTTCGCGGCGCGAGCACAGGGAGAATATAAGTGAGAGGGCTACCTCGACGTCGACTCCGGGCAGCAGGAACTTCCTGCGCGGCTCGACGTCGCGCGGCACGTGGCGGAAGAACTCCTTGCCGTCCTTGTACCACTTGACGGAGTACAGCACGTCGCTGGGGCCCAGCGCCCAGCGGCACGACATTGTAGCGCGGGTGCCCAGGGGCACGTGCGTGGGGACTCGCAGCTCTGTCAGCTCCAGACACTTTATACAATCTGAACAAAAGCATTGACGTTGAAATAGGATACTTGGCTTTAATTCAACCCATAGTGGCTCACTACAGGCAACGGGTCTCTTCTCGCATCTGAGGAGGCCTGGAGCATACTCCACCACGCTGCTGTCATGTGGATTGGATAGGTATTATTATTATTATTGGTTGGTTATTTTATTGAGGTTAGTGGCCAAACCGAGTGACCGAAGTTTTTCAGGGCGCCCGAAAACCTCCGACAATGCTTAATGGCTGTTATCTAACGATAACAAACGGGACCAATGACTCAACGTGGCCTTAGATCCACGGAAGTGCTCTAGAAATGTTTGCCACTAACGATCACTCATCCAGTTATCCAGTAGCCGCGGTCGAGACGGACGCGGCTTAACTTGTCAATCAATTACGATTGACACTCGCCGCGCGACCATGAGCGCTTCAAACTACTTAATTACCAAAACAGAAAAACAATATTTTAACCAGGGTCATCATCAACATCGTCGTATTTTTCATTATGATGGACCTATTACGATGCGGTTACATACCTAAATGAAGTATTAACAGCAAAAAATACAAGACTAGGTGTCTGTGTACCAAAATCAGCATCGTGAAATGATGAAATTTTTAGCATAGTTTCATATTGAGTCTACTGTCTACACCGTTTATTCCCAGTGCTATCAACCTGAAATGAAAATATTAGATATAGTATTTCAATGCACTTATCCGTGAAATGAAATCAACTTGAGTGAAGACACACAGGTTTAGGCGATACAACGGTTTATAGTATGTTTTCAATTCCACATTTTAATTAATTAATTATTTTAATTAATCAACTAATTTTCAAATATATATTTCTTGATTTTAAATGGGTACGCAGCTATACTCACTTTGATTATCTGGATTGCCCGACTAGTTTCGGTCCCATACGTGAGCCTGATAAATCAACGAGAGTATAGCCGCGTACCCATTTAAAATGAATACGAACACTCACGAATCCTTTAGTAATAAACTATATTTCTTGTCTATATGATCTATGTAATTAAAAAAAGAAAACACGATTACGTGAAATGTTCTCGACAAATACCGACTTATGACCGCGGTCGTCGCAGCAAATTGACACTTCATCAGCAAATACTTGTCTCACTGTAAGCTTTGAATTCAAACCTCAACCTACAGACACCGTGAAGATGGCTGTGGGTAGAGTCCGATTCAGAACGGAAAATTAAAACGTAACATCTAAAATGGCAGAATACAAATAATGGTTTGTTCGTCCAAACTAACTCTCCCTACGACGCTTACGGGCGTGCTTGAAGTCTGTTCCGACAATTTCATGGCATATTATCCTACGCGACGGAATATCGAGTTACATATTATTATGATTCCTTGGAATATAATCAAATGTATTCAACTAGGTCTATTACTTACATTTAATATGAACCTATAGAAAATTCTTTCACCAGCTTCATATATAATGATGGCAATAAGTCTATGTAACTAAGCATATTTAAGTTTTTTACCGTCTATTTTTTAATCTTTATGAATTACACTTACACAGAAGCGATCTTCTCACTTGTCAGGTGTTATAAGTGACTGGTAACAACGCATAATATGTGCCAAATTTCCAATAGGATTGTAGTCTTGATCGCTTTTGTTAATGTCCATAGATTGCGCGTTTGATAATTTTTTTATATAAAAATATTTGAAAACCGGTTGATACTGCAGACAACCCTGTTCAGTTTATAACTAATTTCGAAACTCAACTGATCAACTTAAAGTAGTAAGTACCTAAGTATATTATTCTTCCTATCGGCATTTTTAAACGTTTAACTCTAAAGTTATCGTGAATTTTATTTCAAAATAATTTATACATACATACAGATGGACAGGTCATTCTAAAATGATCAGAATCGCCTAGAATCAGTAGGCCGAAGTCTCTTTTTTTTTAATTGGACCAATATCTATTACTTTCCTTTGAGCAGATGATTGAAAACTTATAATTTTGCATAGCGAGGACTTAAAAATGCAATACTGTAATAGTACAAATTAATTAAAAGTATTTAGGTACCTGTAGGACGACATCTTCCACCGAAATGACTCACAGAAATCTCCATCCGATTATGGTACACTCATTTTAATTATAGCCATACATCTGTACCATACAGTACCGTACTAGGCAGGTACAGTTTAAAAAAAAAAACAATAGTTTTAATTAAACTTTTTACGTCCTGTGAAACTTCACGAATTAATGCAGGAGCATACGCGTGCTACTTTACTGATCGATCTAGAAATACTCTTGTTTGAGCGCTCGGAAAACACTAACTTTTTGAACAGCTTTCAGCTTTGTATGACATGGCGCGTCCGCTTGGGTAGCAAATGCGATTACGTGTAAAATTTTACGAAGTAACTACTACTCCAACTTCTACTCTGACGTAGATCCTTTATTGCCTCTTTGCCGCTCTTCCTAACCAGTGTATTTCGTGATCTTCGATTCACTTATTTTATGTAACATTACCCCTTTCCTTCCTATCTGTTATTTTTTCTGCACACAAGTGCAGGTGCACTTTTTATAACTGTTTACGAAAACTTCTCACGGAAGAAATCGCTACTTAGCGATAAGTCTGCCTTTTGTACATCTGTAGTAAGCTTTTTTTTGTTAAACTGTGGTATATTTTTTATTGTGTAATAAAGAGTATAGGTAATAATAATAGGTAAATAATATTAAGAAAATCGTAAGTATTGCTCAGCATGAGCATGAAAATTACAAGTATTTAATTTAAATTAAACTGCGGGAAGATAGACTATATGACAGAGTTTATAAAATTAACCACGTCAAACTTTGCAATGAAAAGATGAAAGTCAATACAATCCATGAACATATTTCGTAAACGATAAAAATCTTGTAGGTGCCAGAACCTGTATATGGATCGACCCGAGTTAGAACATTTTTTTCTGTCTAAAATTAGGTTGAAACACATTTTTCAAAAGTATACCTAGAATTTTACAACTAAGTGAAAATGTTAGTGTGTGAGCGAACGAAATGCAAAATACGATAGTAATCTGAAATCGATTAACTCATAATAGCTTAAATCACAGAGTACATCGTATAGCCATAGTAGCTAGGTACATACCGGCACCAGCCTAAAGTAAACTGACTATAAAGCACGCAATTGCATTGTAGATAAACTGAAGTATCGCTATCTCGACACCGCAATTAGGAGGTAGCCGTAACAATGGGGTCCAGACCCAGTATAAACAAGCACTGCCATAAAAGTATCACGCGCCTGACAGGCAAGGCAAATCGCATTAGGCGCAAATGGTAGCTAGAAGTTCGAATTTACGTAATAGGAATTTTATTTCACAAATTCTCTAGACTACGTCGAAGGAAAACTGCTCCACATTTCTACAGCTACGGACTAATGCGTCAATACAATGTGCACTTTTGAACGTATCATGGACGTATTTGATACAATACGTAACTTTTTTTATCAAAGCTCAATTTACCAAATTCTTGTGTGCGTCGAAGTCAAACTTCTCAGCATTTCTGCAACTACAGACTGATTCGTCAATGCTATGTGCACCTTCTGGACGTATCATGGACGGTTTTTATGTGAAAGCAATGTTTTTTTTGTCAAACAATACCTATCTTTTATCAAACCTTGAATTTACTAAATTCTTGTGTAGTACGTCGAAGTCAAACTTCGCAGCATTTCTGCTAATTAAATATAACATTCGTCGGTTAAATACAAAAGTGTCATAATTCAAAAGATTACAGTACGATTTTATTATGTTTATCTCAGTTTATTTTACTTATTTTAATTATTTAATTTATAAAAATGGCGGATAATCACAATAGAGAAATGAATCTTGAGACTTACATGTAAAATTTTAGGAATGTCTTTGTCCTCATAATGAACCGTTGATATTAGACTTTCTTGTGCTATTAACAGTACAATTTTTCCTAAAAATGTAATTTTGTCACATTCCTGTTTAACCGACCATATACATATAGACAGTATTTGATGACAAAATCGGAAACTGCTAACACAGTTCAGAAATAGGCGTGTACCGTATACAGGTTCTACCAGATAGCAAACCTCGCTCCCTGTGTCACGCTGAAACGAATGCAATTCCTCGTCGTACGATGACAGTAAGTTTTCTACTAGCAAGCCGCGACGGATATGGTGCACACAATGCACTCGCATTGCAGTACGGAGATGAATGGACTGGACGACGTGGTCCAAATTCCGTGGGTACTTTATTGTATGCACAGAATTAGGTTTTGTGGGAAGTAATTCTCAAGTGAGTCATGCTGGCAATCTTGTGCAACCTATCGTTACTGCTCATAAATGTTTCAATGTTAAGTAAGTATTATATTGTTTTTAAAAAAATGAGAATAAAATATAAGTAAGTTAAGTAAGTATTTTTATGGTTTTGAAAAGAGATAATAAAAAATATAGCTGAATCGATAGTGTCCTCCGAAGCACGGAAGCGCTCAAGAAATTTTACCACTAGCGGTCACCCATCCACTTGCCGGCCGGAACCGGTGCGCCTTAACATTCTCAATCAATTACGATTGACACTCGCCGCGCGACCACGAGCGCTTCATTGCATTACTTAGTCACTGCTTAAATATATCAGATATTTTTGTGAGTCGAATAGCCAAATTATAAGTCGGAAAGAAAACGTAATATCCTACACTAGTAAATATTCAAATGTATTCACAAAGCAATCCCCTATTTTGTCCAACGCGAAGCTAATGGCCTGTGCGCCATCGCCGAGTGAACCCAGCTGGAAGGAAGCTGTGACGTCTTCGTGCTCCTTTATAAAGACCATAAACTTTGCAGAACCATCAAACGCAGCTGAGAGGAGACACAGTAAGGTACGATTAATTCGTTTCTTAAATTTTAAAAATAGATTACGAGTTCTACACATGACTCAGCGAACTCCATGGCTCATTAGTCTCTTATGTACCTGCGAGGCACTCCGAGCGGAGGACAACGCCGAGCCACGACTAGATACGACTCAGTTTCAGTTATCGTCCACACGAAATGCCTGAAAACAGGTCCATGCACATCATCAACCACCGTTTTTAGTAGGTTACTGTACATTTCTTCCTAAGGTTCTAAAATGACTATTAACGGGAGTAAGAGCTGGTTCGCGATCACGCTGGTGCTCTGCACGGCAATGGCTTGCGAAGCCGCGGCGAACGCGCGCTGCCGGCTCAAGAAACACACGCACAAGGCGGTTCAGACCGACTTCAACGGGCTGCGCTGCTGGGACGAGGTCAAGATTAAGTCGTGCTGGGGATACTGCCTGTCTTATGAGGTACCGCTGCGAATCCTCTGTTTTATTTTAATGAGAATAAGATAGCTTACTACTCCACCTATTCACTGCCGCCCAATGTGAATAAGATAGCAAACTAGCTTACTACTCCACCTATTCATTGCCGCCCATGACATATGTGACAAACCTCGTAAGACCGTTATAGGAACTGGGGGATATTAGTCCAGTTAGTATGAGATGTCATTGGGAATGTTAGTTGGTCAGTATTCGCTAGTACAAAGACTACAGGAGAATGACAATTATTGACTGTAAGTCCTGTTTGTAGTGGTTGGTAATGTTCCTTCATTTCATTTCATTTCATTTCTTGCATTCCATGATAAATATTACAATAGGTGGTGAGTGGGGGTGTACATTATCATGAACCCTGTTCGAAGCTGGCCACAGATGCGTTGTTACCCTTGAGGACTAAGGTGGTCGCCCCTTGTATAAGTGTACCCGGCATCCACACCTCTCCGACCGAAACACAATTGTTGAAAAACAACTTCCCGGCAAAAATGGATGTGGCGGTGGTATACAGGTTCTACCACCCGTACTAATACTGTACTATTCTCTGACAAAATTTCATATTCTGCCACTGTACGAGAAAAGGCGAACCTTGTGTATTTGGTTAAGATACCTCTTACATTTTACATATCTCGCACATTCTAATAAGTTTAATGATTGTAAAAGTATACGTAGACTTTTGAAAAATGTGTTTCAATATCATTGTTGACAAGAAAATGACTAGAGAAATTAAAATTATTAGAGGGAGAAATTTAGTGAACAGTTAACAAAGTGGATGGAATCTATAATAGGATACCCGGTTCTTTCCAGATATCTCACTGGCAGTTCCCCTATAAGGAGTCCCATCACCCGGTGTGCGTGCACGGGGAGCGGCGGCACGCGTCCGCCAGGCTGCGCCACTGTGACCCAGGCGTGCAGTCCGGTACTGATGTGTACCATTACGTCGAAGCTGCTTCTTGCAAGTGTCAGGTACGATTAAGAATGTACTTTTCGAATAGTAAAACTTCTTTACTGATACAGATCGACCGAGGTATTGCCCAAAGTGCCCCAAAGTAAGTTTTATTTCATCTTTGGTCACTGACCGGCACATTTAGAAACTTCCGAGAACTTTGGTTCAGTTTTAGGCTGCACTATAAATTTGTTTATGTTATTCAGTTATAGGAAGACTGACACCTAAAAATTTTGGAGGTTTTTAATATTTGTCTTGGATTTGACTTTTTAATTATAATAGTTATAAAGTAGGATTATTTGTATGTATTTTGTGCATTGATTGTATACTAAAAAGTTACTGTAGAAAAAAAGTCTTTTTGCAATTTAGATTACTAATCGTTACGTGGCTCAGAATAAGCTTGTATTGCGTTTATTCTCAAAATGTTACAGGCATGTTCGTCTGAAGACACGAGCTGCGAGTGGCTACCCCCTGACTCTTCTCTGCTTGGCGGGCTTATGATTGAGGAAGACTTAGAAGAACTAGAATAATTGTTGTAATCACTGGAATGGTTTTGGAAAATATAATTGATTTAATTTATTTTGCAAGTTACACCATAATATAAACAGCTAATGCCCAAAATTGTGTTTTTATTTATTATGCTCTGTGCGTGTCCACCTCCACCTTGTAGGTGGTAGTGTTCACGATAGTGTATCGATAGTGTATCGATAGTATACCTACATACTAGTATAAAAATATATTAAAAATTATAGATACTATCGATAATATCGATATGATTAATGCCATCGATAGTCGATTTTTATGCAACACTGATAGTAATCCACCCAAGATTGGGAATTTTCGCAACATGTTGCCACAGGTAAAAATCGTTGACCTCCGTTATAACTTTAATAAAGTGCAGTTCATTGATTAAGGTTAGTTATATTTTGTACCAATTTCTTTTCTAAGGTAAAAACCATCATACCTTTTTAATATATAATTGTAGTAAAAATATATATACTTAGTTACTTTAATGTTTTGGACAACACTTTTAATTTAACGCGTAGATTTTATCGTATAATAGTCAAAATTAAACGTATTTAGATATTGATAAAGTTCAGATAAAGTTTTTGGCTACTTTCTTATCACAGCTTTTCCTTGGTGACATAATTAAATTTTATCTAGGATAAGAACTTTAGGACCATAGGCTTTTAAGAACTTTAGCGCTGAATGTAATAAAGTTCTACTGTCTATTTTATTTTATTTCAGTGCCCATAATTATTAATTTTGACCCTTCTCCAGTGAACGGAAAATCATCTCAACACATACAGAATTATAGGAAGGAAAGGCCAGAGGGAACTGGCAACACCGACGTGGAAATTGACATTTTACATCTACGGTCGCCGCCGAATGCCTGTGTTTGACACACTGGTTTGACAAATTGACTTGACACACACAACAAGATTTGACATTCGTGGAAAAGAAGTGTCGTGTATTGTACCTATTGTATTAAATTTTTTTCTTTATTATACTTACGTACACTTTATAACATAAGTATACTGTAGTTGTTGTTATCGAACATCGTTATTTCGCTAATAATGTTAAAATACACTCAATGGACACTTTTAACACTATGATGTGAAATAGTTAATCCCTAGAAACTGACGGCGTAGTGTTATGGAAAGCGATCCGTCATGAAATACTGTTGTGCAGTTATTGTGCTATGCGTGTTGTGTGAAAGTCAGTTAACGAGTACCAACAAAACAGATAGTGTTTTATTGAAGAGTAATTCGACGGCAGAGCAGAAAGGATGGAACATAAAACTCGATATTTACTTCTCGAAAACACTTCCAAGTGTTGTAAAGAAACGAGCAGGAAATGACGTTCGGTTCAAATGCGAGGCTATCATGAACTTCACGAAGGTGGAGAAGTACACGAAAAATAGGGAAGGCGTCGAGACTTCTGTCAAGGAGTCCCCGCCAGATCACATCCAGCAGACTCTCATGGGGAACGTCAAAGTGTACTGGCTCAAAGATAACAAAATCCTATTGGACTCCAACAGGGTGCGGGCCTCGACAAAAATCGACAAAGCTAATGGAACTATAGGCACCAACCTCCGAATCAAAGACATACACGCTCAGGACGATGGAAACTACACTTGTGTTATCAAACAGAACTACGAAAAGAAACTGACGACTAAGCTTATAGTAGAGAAAGACTTGGACAAAGTTGTGAACTATGATATACCAACATACGCTTCACTGTTTCCACACACAGAAAATTCCAACGAATTTGAAATGACTGTTAAAACTACTCCTAATTTAATATCTGAGGATATGATTGCCCAGGTTGATAATGCGGAAAAAGTTGATGCTGCAGAACCGAGGAAGTTGGAGCCAATATGCCAGGTGTATGTTGGGAGAGCTTGCC
This sequence comes from Dalla quadristriga, assembly GCA_018245335.1. Taxonomy (NCBI): domain Eukaryota; kingdom Metazoa; phylum Arthropoda; class Insecta; order Lepidoptera; family Hesperiidae; genus Dalla; species Dalla quadristriga. The sequence continues at coordinate 2,006 of DWLO01001835.1, read as the reverse complement.
ACACTTATTTAAAAGGACATTTTGTGTATGTTCCCTTTAACACCACTCAGTTAGCCCAAGAAGACAAGCTGATGAAAGCTATCCAAGTGACCAGATACTCCAACGAAATAAGTTCCCAGTGTGAACAATATGCTCTTCCAAGTCTTTGTTACTCCACATTTCCCATATGCAGAGACCCGCTTACAACAAATAATAATTACTTTAAGGAAGCCAAACAAATTTTCCCTTTGTCAAAAGACAGTAAAGATGATGATTTACCTCTAATAGTATTTGAGAACTTACCAGAGGGACTGCCACAATTGTTAAACAATAGAAACATTTCTTCTATATTCAATTTCCGGTACAACTCCACTTTACTAAGACGAGTATGTAAACAAGATTGTGAAATATTGGAGAATGAACTTTGCCAAACGGAGTATGCCATAGCAAAGCGACACCCTCATATTGGCAAGCAGCTAACATTGGAAGAATGTCAGGACTTACCTGACAACGATCCAGATTGCTTGAAGATAAGCATAGGAACAATGATGGTTTCTGATGATGAATGCTACTGGGAGAACGGGAGTGGTTACCTTGGAAGAGTCAGTATAGCGGACAATGGTATGCATTGTATTGAATGGTCCAAGCAAATGCAAGTGAAGGTATCTGACCACCCTGAGCTTGCAGGCAAGCACACTTATTGCAGGAACCCTGGAGGGTTCAAATCCCAGCCCTGGTGCATTGTGGAAAAGGAAGGAAAGTTAGATAAACACCTGTGCAACATCCCAAAATGTGCTCACAAGATCTGGATTTATATAGTCATCATCTTTGCGATACTCACCTTGGTGGTCATTGGATTCTTCATATGTGTTTGCTACAGAATCCAGAATAAGGGAAGTGCTGCTACTATACGAGATATAAACCTGCCCAATGCAGATAAAAACATTTATGGCAATTCGAGGCTGAACTCGCCAATAGAAATGAACGAATTGTTGACGAACCAGAACAACAGCACACAGCCGCATTTGATGACGCGACCACTTCGAGGAAACGGTGTTCTGAGAGTTCCACAGTACTCCTTATCCCAAATAAAGTTCTTAGAGGAACTGGGTGAAGGTGCATTCGGTAAGGTGTACAAGGGAGCTCTGAAAAAGAGCGGGGATTCCCAGTATGTAGCTGTGAAGGCTCTGAAAGAAAATGCCTCCGCTAAAACCCAAGCTGATTTCAGACGAGAGATAGATTTAATATCTGAGCTCACGCATGACAACATTGTTTGCATTGTCGGTGTGGCTTTAAGAGAGGAGCCATTGTGTATGCTGTTCGAGTTCATGGCAAGAGGGGATCTCCACGAGTTCTTGATGGGTCGAGCTCCACCATCCGGCAAAGGGCTCCCACCAATGAGGTTGTTGACCATAGCAAACAATATTGCATCTGGCATGCAATACTTGGCGTCACATCATTATGTTCACAGAGATCTAGCGGCAAGAAACTGTTTGGTCTCGGATGATTTTGTTGTCAAAATTTCAGATTTTGGGCTTTCTAGAGATATCTACAGCTCAGACTATTATAGAGTAAGTTAACCTACACTTCTTATTTTGTATGCAAACATCTGTTGTCACCTGATGTAGCAATGTCGCCTAAAAGGTAGGTGGTAGAACCTGTATACGGTTCGCCTGGTGCTGTACCACCGCCACACACATTTCTGTCGTGATATAATAGTGTTTCGGTTGGGAAGGTGTGGATGCCGGCTTCACTTATACAAGAGGCGACCACCTCAAGGGTAGCAACGCATGTGTGGCCAGTTTCGAACAGGGCCATTATTAACTACTACTAACCGGACTATCACTAACACTGACTAACAGGACTTATCGTCACTAACAGTACTCTTATACTAACGAACAGTGACCAACTAACATTCCTATTAACATCTAATACTTACTGGACTAACATTCCCAGTTCCTTTTACGGTCCTGTTCTAGGTTTGTCACAGATGTTGTGGGCGGCAGCAGATAGGTGGAGCTGCATGC
>DWLO01001834.1:0-13842 GCA_018245335.1 Dalla quadristriga | reverse complement strand
AGAATAGGACCGTAAAAGGAGCAGGATGTTAGTCCAGTTAGTATAAAATGTTAAAATTAATGTTAGTTAGTCAGTATTCGTGAGTATAAGGACTATGGGAGAAAGGACTTAGTGACTAAGTCCTGTTAGACGGTGTTAGTGATTGTCCGGTTAGTAGTCGAAGCTGGTCACAGATGCGTTCCCATCCCTGAGGACTGAGATGTTCGCCTCTTGTTAAATTCAATAATCTCGTCTGACCATTTTTCTAGTCAATCCATATTGTGATGTTCGCTCAAATCGCCTCTAGATCTTTTACTGTCGTCCTGCCAGTATTGCTTTGGTTTTCCCGGTGTTCATCGGCTTATCATCACAGATAATGTAGGTACCAACTAACTACTGGATAAATAAACATGTCCAACACAATTTCAGTTCATATGTTAAATATACCTTTATTCAACGATGTGAAGTACCTACCTACTGGAAAGTATGTATTTAGTAGTGGCATGTGTTGAATGACGTAGGATAGCCGTGATGAGTAGTGGGAGTTACAGGTAGGTAGATAACTAAATGCATGGCTGCATGATCATTTTCATATGACACAGTGTATTACTCGTCTCCCCTCGAGGTACTGTATCAGCTGTTACCAAAACTTCATAAGAATACGTTTCTATCTCCTTGCCCGCGTATGGGAGATAGCAAGTTGTATACAACATGTGAACTTTCCCAACGAGAAGATTGTTTTCCTTCCATGCTCTTCCAATAAATAGAGGTTCGTGGCGCACTTCAGACCTACCGCCAACAAACGCATTCTCAGGGATTGCATTACCGGAACATTTAACCCACATAGCATCATAGCCACAAAGGACCTGAAACGAATCACAATAATCATGGTTAATTTCCATTGAAGTTAATTGATTGCTCTATTCATAATCTAAATGACGTCAAACAGTATGCTTTCATTTAACTACTTTATCTGAACTACTCTGTAGTACTTAGTCTGTCTCAAGTACGTGATCCGATTACCTTCTCAATATCTTGTCTTACTATTGTTATAAATGCGAAAATTTGTTTGCCTGTTAGTTACCTGATTTTCATAGAACTTGGTAGAGATAGTTTGCGTCACGGAGAAGGTCATAGGATGCTTTTGATTCCGAATAAATAATAAAGAAAACATCGTAAATTTAACACGGTCGAAGCCGAGGCCAACAGCTAGTAGTATAATAATACTCTTACTTTGGCCATGCATTATTTTTTTTCCAGTGCTAATTAAGGCTTTTACTGCCATTCTGGGGTGCTTGAAATATACTTCATGCCGTCTGCCACTTCACCGTCACGCCCATTTTTGCCGTGAAATTATTGTTTTTCAACAATTGTTTGGGTCAGAACGTTGTGGATGCCGGCTACACTTATACAAGAGGTGCATGTGTAGCAACACACACAAAACCGTTGCCAAACTTATAAATATTTTAAATCTCACCTCAAAATCATCTGATATTTCTATTTCTCGTCCTCCCCATGGTACAAATGCATTTTTCTTTGATTTAATATATTTGCCTGGACAAATACTGCCTCTGTATACTGCCCTGGCAATGTACAAAGGTTCGTTCTCAAAACCACCTATCAATGCATCATTAGGTAATAAGTTTCCAATATACATTTTAACCCATTTCAATGTTCCTCCAAAGACTTGTTTCGGGACCGATATTGGTGTATGAATAAAGGGAGCACCTAAAATTGTATTTTTTGTTAAATAAACTTTGTAGAATCGTACGGCGAGTTTTCGAGTAAACAGCTAGCAAGCAAACAGCAGAAATGTTTCTATAAGTTTGTACAATACCCACATAGCAATGTTTGTGACAAAAGCAATGTATTTTATTGATATTTTGTGTGAAGATAACACTGGTAAACAACATATCATTGGCGTATATTTTTTCAAAAATAGAATATATGATGTAAGATAGTATGGAAAACTTAGAGAACAAAATGGACAGTGAATAGTAGTCAATATGAATTCCGCCATGTGATCGCATCGTGTGCAAGCAACATCATGCTTCGTAAGCGACTAAACGAAATCTGTGACTGGTCATAAGTTTTAAAATCACGCATCATAGGCAGGTAATTTATCTACCATTTTAAAATTAATATACGATCGAAAAGCGAATTTTACGCAGGCAGAGTTACAGGGACAGGAGATGAAAGATCTTATCTTGAACCAAGATTATCTACTACTAGATAAATCATGCAAACAAAAAAAAACTGCAAATAAAAGTATCAACATACATTCAAATTTCCATATGACTTTAGTGGCATCATCATTGCTTGTTATGTATTTAATGAATCCAATCACCTGCTTGTCATCATTCTTTTTCACTTCTGGGTATTTTAGTAACGCAGGTTGGTTTAATTTCCCTATACAAATTTCATCATTGAACCATGTTAACCAAAAGTCATGGTTATTTTGTTCGTAAAACCTGGGTATTTTGCAGTTTATAGTGGCACCTTGAGCTCTAATATCACACAATGAGCTCTTCGTACTTAACTTGATCTGCAAAGGCCAAACAAATAAATGATACAGTTATAAAGAAAAGTTAGCGTGACATCAAAAAAACGAGTAGGTACATTATCATAAGTGTTGATTATGCGGCTGAAGAGTTCACGATAAGACTATGTTTTAAAATTTGATTAATTCATGAATTAAATCAATGGACCTTATGATTATAATTACATGTATATTGGCAGGGTTTATTGGAATTCAGTTATAATTGTATCTAATAGACATCCATCCATATTTTTATTTTGTTTTTGCATAAGTACAAAAACTTATTTAGTATGTATCATACATTCAGTTTATCATGAAATTATAAATTTGGCAAGGTTGTTGATATTCTTTATGAATCCTGACATCTGGTTTAACCCTATACGGATAGGCGACTGACCAAAGTTTGAGATACCTGCCTTCTGATCCTACCGATTGGCTTTTATTAGAATTAAGTATAGTTCTTAGATTTGAACCATACCTACTAGTTTGTTAAATATTATATAGTCAAAGCACTTTCAAAGTAGAAGAAAAACAATAAATAACTTTTATACTAAACACTTACTTGATAAAGTGGATCATGTGAACATTCTTTTTTCAATAAATAAAATTCTGCAGCAGTCCTCCCTACCAGCTGAAAACTAAACGTAATTGCACAACTGTCTGCTTTTATCAGCTTGTATGGTTTTTCCATGTATCCTAAAGCTTAAAAAAAAAGTTATATTGTCACTATATAGCCACACACTTTATTTACCTCAATTGCGTTACAATATTATAGGAGTATTTATTTAGATAATTTCCATAAACAAGTATATTATGGATTGAACTAATAACTTACCTAACGGACTAGAATCCATTATAATATGAAGAAGTAATTTTGCGTTTGTTTTCCTATTTCTGATCGTGACTATTTTACTTATTTTACTTTACCTAATGGTATTTTTATTTTGTTTAATAACAAATCTATAAATTGATGGATACACGTCCTCCTGGAAGAATATATTACTTATAGTTAAAATAAACCTTATCTTTTAACTGCAGGACATGAATTGACTTGTGTTTTCACTGTTTTCGTCTAACAAATCACAGCCGGTTGAGCCCGTATATACAATGTACTCTGTGTTTACAGCTGTGAGCAAAGTGTAGGTATAATAAATATATTATTATGGCTGTGATGATGAATGATGATTCACCTGTCAGCATGGCATAGCACAGTGCACACATAATTATTGGTACTCTTTGGCTGCACATCACATGCAGATTCCACAGATTACGTCAGGCAAAAAACGTGGGGCCTACGGGTCTCTAGGTACTCCTTACTACGCGGGCAGATACTCAGGGCGATCAAAGTTTCCTGATGAAATGTGTTTGTGTCTATATTTTCACCATAGAAATACTAACGTAGCCGACCGACGTCTTTATAGTACCAACTGCATCGCTTTGCATTACGCAGTTAAGCTGCGGTTGTATTGTTTAGCCGTGAAACTGCGAAACAAACAAACTAATTATCGCATTTATAATATTATTAAGAAGGACGACTATCATGGGTAAATAAAAGCGGGAGACCGTTAATAATTTATTTATTTATTATTAAAAGTTGTACAAAGAACTCTGATTTATCAAGTGCCTAAAAAAAAAGCTTATAAATTTCTGGTCTGCGACACTTATTTTCACAAACTAAAGTAATTGCGAGTTGGGCGCGAATTGCGAATGTTAACAAGTTTGTTGAGGGTAGAAGGTAGGTTTAGCTTAGTCTAGGTAAGTCGATTATGGAAAAGTTATCGTAATATCGTTAAGTAGGTATAACGCTCACGTACCATATTATCTGTAAAATGTATGTGGTGTACAATAAACAATATTTATATTGTATTGTAGCGAAATCTTTGGACTTACTCAGGGGATGTCTTACTGTATTACACAGAGGGTAGCTACGTGCTGTGTCTTTCTGCCGTGACCCGCAGCTTAACTAGAGCTTTCTACACCTGATTTATATTTTTATTTATTTATTTCTGATTGTCTTCTTATAAGTATCTCTTCTCAACGAAGTTTTTAACCTACTGGCCGTTATTGTGCCGGAGTCTAGATGAAATCTAAGTTCTTAAAAAGTTTAGCGTGTCATTCACTCTGTCAATCATGCAAAGAAATTCATCAACGTTAAAAATCTCACATCATCAGTAATCTTGTAACACGTAAAGGACTGTTTCTAAACTGGACTGAATAAGATTCTGGAAGTTAATTAAAATAACACACTACTCACGCTCAATATGGCGGAAGGTACCTCTTCAACAGAGCCGCCTGTGAGCGAAATGCCTATGTCCGAAGTAGGTGAAGGTAAGAACATTATTATCTAATCCAATCTGTGGAAACACTGCTTCCTGTAAACCGAATTTTCTTGATAACGTACATAGATAATAATATTTCAGTGATTCATCACTGCCGATTGCTACTGTCAAGTAGCAATTGGACTTGGGCTATGCCGCTTATGGTTACCTATTTCCAACCAACCTGGAAATGTACCCCGACATCAGTACCTTTTAGTTAGACCAAAGCTGGCACTGCATCACGGCAGAAATGGAACCGGCGTACCTACCTACCTACCTACCTACTCCCACAATAGACCGCTTAAGTCGGTGCCGGTTTTTAACTGACATATTTTACGGTTTTATAGCAACACCGGGTCCCACGAGCGGGTTCCCCCCTTATCCGCCGTACGCCACAGAGCCAGCGCCGCCGTCCGTTGCAGACACTATCTTTGCGGGCCGAGATCTTCGCTTGCAGCATAAGTCGACGCCTCGAAAGCCGGTGCGACCCCCACCCAAGCCTGCAAGACCCAGGTAAGAAAGAGTTCCTTACAGTAGAAGTAAACAAATACTTTTACACTCGCATCCTCCAGGTTGCGGGTGGCGAACACAAGAGAACTTCATAAAAAAAACAAGACCTTAGGACAAAACAAACATTTATTAGCAAAATCACGTTTTCCCGGAGAAAACAAATAAAACCTTCCCCAGGAAGACGGCAAAGAACGTTAAATATTACTGAATGAGTTACGGAGTGAGAGTCGTTACTATAGGTACTTTGAAATAAATCTGCACTCTGTCGATCAATTAGTTTTTTGAGTTTACATTACCAATCGGTGAATGGTGAAATCCTAAGACCGACAAAAATTACCGACGTAACTCGCAGAGTGGCATAGCTATCCAAAGTGGAAATGGACAGGACATGGCCGTAATCGTTGGGGTGACTACTTGGAATGGAGCACGGTTTGACCCCCCAACAAAATGTATTTACGACCTAAACAATACAAAGGGAAACCGCTGAATTCAAAGGACCACCAACTGGTCTTAGTTGGTGTGCCACCAATCAGGCTTCCCCTAATGGCCTCCTCATAAAAGGCGATGAATGACATTACCATTCCAAGCTCTTAATATTTGGCAGAGGTCCAAAGGCAACCGACGTGAAGCTCTCGAAACGAGCGGCGCGTGCGCACGCTCGCTGTCTGCGTCGGCACGGCGCCGTGCTCACGGACAGATTGGAGCGCATCTCGAAGCCACAACGTCGTCACATAATCTACCTGTGGCGAGAGCACGCTCACACTTTACCAGCTAATACGGTAACTGCACCTCTACCTCGTCATCTCCCATCTCTCAGAATAAGAATGGCTTGGATCATAGTTCAGCACGCTGGCCAATTGTGTGAAAGCAGACTTCAGACGCCTTTAAAAACTTTAATATACGAGAGGGTGAATCCTAGTTTCTCGCAACACAGGGAATCCTGCTAGTGTCCCTGAGGTTATTGTTACATAAGGTTGTTCAATAAATCATTTTTAACTATTTATTACGGACAACTCTGTTTGTCTCTGTTTGTCGGTTTATGGACAACTCTCAGGTACGATCGCGTCACATTTTCACTGTAACAGTTAATATGCTTGAATCCTGAGTAGATACAGCAACAACCAACAACAACAGCTCTGCCCATACCCATCCCATATAAAGGTTCCTCCCAGAAAAAACAAATTGTATTTAATGCTCTGCGGTTGGTCCCTTGGGGTGTACCTACGTAGACACCCGTGTCCATTTGTGGATTATCTTCTGTTCACCTAAATATCTGATTAGTATCTAGGTACTTAGTTATCTTATTTCACATGTTTATAGATTGCGCGTTTACGGGCAATGCTAGACGCTGATGAACCCTTCAAACCAGATCAAGCCTATGAGTATTTTGTCAATCTTCGAAAAACAAAGAAGAAGACAGTCAAGTAAGTAAGATTTGATTACTATATTTTTTACAGTTGTATTGTAAGACTGTCTAGCTCAGTAAGGCAGTGACTCATGTCAATATATCTGGATCGCCTCACTAGTTTCCCTCCAATAGGTGGACCTTCCTCATGAGCTTTCTATTATCGTCTGACGCAAACGCACTCCAGGAACTGATCCTGGTTTCTGCTTCCCAGTATGAAGGAATTAACGTTATTAGATCCGCTTGTGTAGCTAAAATGAATACGGACACTCACGGTTGGTTTAAAAAATCAATACTCATAGGATTTATTTACTAACTTTCATGTCCTATTCTACGGAATGGGACATGAAAGTTCAGGAAAAGGAACTTAACGCGGTTAACCCCATGCAAAGTTTTATCAAGGTAGCGGCGAGCGCTGGAATGTAGAGACAATTTTGTTGTTTTTTAGGATGAATGTAAATCAATTAAAGAAGGACGTTTTGGCGGTTTGCGGTGACAAGAGGTTCGTGTGGGCCCGCAACGCTACGGTGGCCTTCGCAAGAGGCATCCAGGAGCGCTTAACCAGGCCAGGGTGCTACGCCTTGGCTGACGGGTGAGGCCTAAGAGACATTTAACTTAGTATCCCACATGTCATGGCAAGATTATTTAGAGAGGGACAACAGCATATTTTGCTCTAGCGGACAGCGGCATGTGCTTGAGCTTTTTAAGTATGTGCAAGGAAAATTTTCCACTGAGTTAGCACGCATGTTAAAGCGGTTTTTCGGTTGTTATCGCTAGATATCAGTCGTTTAATTTTCGGGGGCTTTCGGGTGGCTCAATAATAACCGACAGGTGGGTTGGGCCATTCACTAATTTTTACTGGAGCTACATGTTGAAGTACCTACGCTCTAGGCCTCCTCCTATCCTAAGCTGCAAATTATGGCTTTCGTCACCCAATTTTATGCTGATGAAGTATTAGATGTGTTCTTGCAGATACTAGGATTGAAATTATTTTAAAAACATTTTGCCATTTACCTTACCATTATGTAACCTCTTAAACATTCACCTTCAAGTACGTATATGCTAATTCAGCTTATAGAAACTACTGACAAGCATGTCTAATAAAAAAGTCTGCATACTACTACTTACGTTTTGGGGGCTTCACAAATACTTTTTAGGGTTAATATGCCACCGCTTTAATGGGTGTACGACCATGACTAAGGAAACTTTGTTTGTTTCTGCTTAGGATGCTGCGACTATCTAACATTATCTTGGAAGACCTCTGCGGGTTCATGCACATAAAGACTCCCTCGCGGCACTGTACGCATCCTAAAGCACGGTTCATGATGGAAATGTCTGATAAGGTACGATCGCAAGCTGATAAGCTTTTGTCAGGAGGTAGATACCGCACCTACACGCTCAGAGCTCGGAAGTACCACCGCCACACAATTCAAGGGTTTTGATTAGATAAGTGGCTAGGTACGTGCTGTTTCAGATTCCAGGAGGAGGAGGAACTGTGATCGACACCCAATAGAACTGAGTAGGTGTGTTTTCGAGGTTGAATATTGTTTCTGTTCTGGTCTGCAGTGCTCGTGAATCCATGCACCATACGAACTGCATGCCCCATAAAATAGACTACTACCCATTAAAATGCTTATAGTACGAATCATAATTTGTTCACCACATGAGTATCAGATATGTACCGTATTATGCGGCGCAGCAGCGCTCATTACATTTTGCCTTGAACTCGGATCTTTACTTTTACCAGATTGCCGTCTGGATCGACGAAGTGATTGCTGAGTCGGACGATCGAATGCTGATGATGGACTTCGACGAGGATGACGGTACGATTCTTATGCTCGATTTCACCACCTGCCCTTTAATTTAAGGGACTCTTAAAGTTAGGGGACTCTTTATAAGTGGCTTCTTAATATTGGTAAAATAGAAATAAACCCCTATCCAACATCTAAATATACTTGGGGGTCCCTTAACAATTAGGGGTTGTTGCTGAAATCGGGCATACACATATTACAGTTGGATTAAAACATTGGTCTGAATCTCGATTTCAAGTGGATATTCGACCTGTGCATCGGTGAGGTATGTTTTACTCTCTGTTCTCTTTTTCCTGAGAAGAAGTGGGTCGAAGCGCGGCCGACGCCGACAATGAGCGCGACGAAGGCGGAGATACTGGTACATCCACCCCTCAGTCTTCGGCGGGCACTGGCGAGACGCCGTCGGCGACTCCCGGGGAGACCCCTGCCGCTACGCCCGCTGGAACACCGGTCTCCACCCCAGGGGCTACTCCGAGAACATCCAAGAGTGAAATAGCTAAATAATAAATGCAAGTTTCCTTCCTAACCTAACCTAACCTAAAACACTTATAAGTGTAGAATGTTAGTATTATTTCCTTTTCCATTTTGACAACCACAGCTGACAATAGGAAACAATGATTATTACAGACGCACAACAACGTTTGCAGAGGTAGACATTCGAAGAATCAATCAATAGTCGTTAAAGCATCTCCGAAGGCGAATCCGTGGCGTACCTCACTCACTCCTGTAGGTCCTGGGATCGATTCCAGACTCCTTAGTCGTTTATGGAATTGTTCCTTCTTCAAGCACGCGTGTGGTAGTTTGTATAAAGGCTGCGTTTTCTAAAATCGATCATGATTATTACGACGAACTGTGATAGGACGATGTTAGGAGTTAAATTGTTATACTTTAGCTGACTTCAAATATTTCCAACTTTACAGATGTTACAGGAGCAGATGAGGCCGGCGACGATGGCTTCGCTGATGACTTTCTCAATATGATGGGCGGTGTAAGTATTGTCTATTAATTTTATTTGCATATTATTGCAAGCAACGGCCGTACTGAAATCAGCGCTTATAGATGCAACCATGACATTATACCGAGTGCGTGCCCTTTTGGGTTGTTATACTGCAGTATTTAACTATAAATATAATTAGTTTAAATTATAAGTTTGAAGTTAGGTCTAAATATTTGAATGTTTCAGTATCTTTGAACTAAATAAATATATTATCTTCTATTCTACGAGTATACTAATAGCATACTGACAAATGCTAGTAGATATGTTAATATAACTGAATTAACTATTCCTCAATAGGAGAAATCAAATAATGAACTCAAAGGAACATTTACCAACTTAGAAGCAGTCCGTAAAACTGATGTTGTCAACAAAAAGATAGAACCAACCTGAAGATAAGGTCCTAGTAAAATTTGAAGGAACAAAATAATATGATATATTGCAATATAGCCGAACAGTATTAAACATTTCGGATGTAAATAGCTAAAGTTGCAAAAAATATATTAAGTAACTAATAAAAAAGTAAACTAAATCTGATTTTCATTTACTATCTAATATCAACCCCAATTTATAAGTGAACACGGATGTCAAAGGTATGTTAACGTACTTTACATATTAATTTGAGAAATTTTAACAATCATTCTTCATTGTCCATAAACTTTAAACTTTTCTTGTTATGGTCAAAGTTTTCAGATAATTAATAATTCCTTTCAATCGTGTTCATTTGTACTTTGGCGGAGAGTGAAGAATGGTTTTAGATATTGATAATACGATAGAAACGAAAAAAAACACATTTATTCGTTTCTATTTATTTATATATATAGATAAGAAAAAAAAGCTATTAGAGTGTAGAAGTTAATAGTTTTGTTTTTATTTTCCAACAGGGAGGTCTCCTTAAAGGACGTAAGTACGAACTTAATGACCACAACAACATAACTAGAAAAAATATTTAGACTAAAGTCATTGCATTATTTATATACAACAAAGATCTTTCACATAATATTTTACTATTAATTTTGTTTTTTGTAAAACAGCTCAACCGGCGTATTTGAAGTTCACTGGTACGTACCTATACGAAGCATGTCTACTTCTTACATATTTTAACTTTGTTTTCGGTGTAACTGCATTATTATTTCAGGTGAAATGTTGGAAGCGTTTATGATTTTGACTGATTCGATGTACAAAAAAGCCGATGATAATTTACTTAGTCATGGAAAATTTAGTCAAACGTACACAGAAGGAGCTGACGAGTAAGTGTTACATAAGCTATCCTGTATAAGCTGTACTTGTAAGCCTTTATAATTGAAATGAAATGTTCATTGTAATTTGCAAAAATAATAATACCTTCTAGATTGAAGCAGGCGACAGATTTCAATGCTACAGAATTTAATACAGCGTTAGCAAATCAGTTGAACAACGATCTTACTGCTCTTACCAAACCTAACACTCCAAAAAATATTCAACCTTACATGAAAGGTATTATTTTCTTAACTGTAAAGCTTATTACTAAGTATTTAACGGTAATAATTGATTTTGTATGATTTTAGACATGGTTAATATCTGCGGAAATTATTTGGCTCAAATTGCTGAGTATAACAGTGAGTTGGAAACCATTTTTCTGAAGTTAAGCTAGGTTACATACGCTACGCATTTGGTTGAATAATAAAATAATGATTTCAATTTTAACAGAGGACAAGGGACCCGCTTTTAAATTATTGGTAAAGACAATGCGAACAAAGCCGAATGACCAATTATATCAGAAAGAAAAGGCAAAACGGACATACGCAAGGGCTGCTACAGAGTAAACACATCAGATGGAAAAATACTTGTAAAAATTTAAATTATTAAAAAAACTAATTAACAGTAAGTGTTTTTTCTAGATTGGAAGATGCAAAGGGCTTAGAAAGCGATCATGATGATCCCAATCTTTCTCAAGAAATACATTCAAATATATCTAAATTAGTTGAAAATATAACACCAAATGAACTAAAAACTGATATGACGGGTAAATAAAAGTACTTACTGAATTACAAATAATTTGACGAAATTAAAATTATAAAAAAATTATCTTTCAGAAACTTTGGATATATGTTCAAAATACTTATCCCAGTGCGCAATTGATGAAAGTAAGTGTTTGTTTTCTTTTTAAACATATATATATTTATTGTCGCTATCCCCGAGTATTACAGTTTTGGTATACTTACAGTATCTTTAAGTAATTAATTAATAAATGTCTTCGTCTTTTTTTTCGGAATAAAATAACTTTTAGTGAAACCTATTTGAACTTTTTAATAACAGTTGAACGTGGTCCTGCTTTTGATATTTTAATCAAGGAATTGGAAAGATGTGGAGGGGAGCCTTTTACGCCTGACTTTACTCCGCTCGATACAAAATTTGTGGCCGCATATACGTAAGCCTTTATTTATAGACATTTATTTTAACTGTTTATCTTTTAATTTTCACATAGCATTGATTTCACTGTTTCAGATTAAAGTCCGCACCTGGATTATCTAATATAAATCCAGATCCCAATACCGTTCCGTTGTTCGTAACAGCTTTGCACAGCGCTGTTGATGCTGTTACACCCAAGAAGCTTGTAAATGAAATGGCTCGTATGGTTTTTGATTGATTTTATATACTGTTATTCATTACGCGAATCATGGTAGTCAGATCAGAACCAGTGTATGTATAATATGAACTGTTTTCAGAGGTTATCGAGCGTTGCGCGAATTATATGTCTGCTTTTGTGAGGGACAGAGGTGCGTACCATTTCGTTCCAATTTTGTTACTGAACTGATTGTCACGTAGGTACTGAGTTAAAACAATACTTCATTTGTAGATAAGGCTTTACAAACTTTATTGAAAATGATGAAGAGCAATCCAACTAAGGAATTGGCTAAGAGAAATAATTATACAATGACATACGGAACTGGAGCTGCGGAGTAAGTGTTTATTTACATCATTCGGGACCGCTGAAGGCGCCGCGGTGGACTTAAGGTGCTTTGGCGCAGAATAAACAACTCTCAAAATGGCCTATGTGTCTAATTTAAGTTCAACTTTTGTACCTACTAAACCTTAATGAGGTATAATAAAATTTGATTAGGTACATGTATAAAAAAATGGAAAGGTACATTTAGGAAGGAGAAGGAAAGGTGGAAGGCACCAGACCGCGCGGCAGGTCACCCATGCGGTGGACCGACCAAATCAAGTCTGCAGTGGGCGGTCCCTCGAGTGTACCAGGCTTACCACGAATAGGGAGAAGTGGCGAATGCTCGCTAGGAAAATAATATCTGCCCCAACTAGTGTCACAATATGATAACCACGACCGCCTTGACAAGAGTGTGTGGCTAACTCTCTTACACACTCACAATATTCTTCTTTGGAACACATCATCATAAGTCAATACTTTGGCACTGGAAATTACGCTTGTCATTAAATTGTTCGTTTTCTCCCCTTCATGTTTTTATACACTGCTCATACTTTTATAGATTTAATCTGGTGTAAATAAATATTTAAGTTTAAAATGTAAAAATGATAAATAGTGAAAGGTTAAATTAAGTAATTTTGTGCCGGTTACTTTAGATTTTGAATATTATACTCAATCTTGTCACTTTTCCTTTTTCGGCTCTTGCACATCATTGTCAGGTAGGTACTAAACGAATGCTCTTCCATACATGAGCTGTGGCGCGGACCCGCCTCGGAGTTTTTATCGCGCGCCGACAGCGCCTGCCCGCGCGCGATATGGCCCAGCGGGAACCACTCGGGAGCGTTAGGATGGCAGGATACCCTGCCAATTCAATGTCTGGAACTTGAAGTTTTTTTTCTTTTTTAAGCCATTCATTCCTCAATTTTCAGAAACAATGTTTGTTACAAAGTTAACACATTAATATACATTTTTTTTTTAATGGTTTTAAGATAGAAAACGAGCATGCAGCTCGAATAAGCTGCCAACATGTATCCGTCATCTAGCTTTAAAAATTAAATTAAAAATAATTTGTTACCCAAGTAGCTTAAACTTCCACACAGTATTTATGGATTAATATTATCATAATTATGTATATTGTATTTCATATTATACTTGTATTAGTTTAAGTAGGTATATTATTATTATTATTATCATATATTTCATGCATATTGATTGAGCTTATTATTCACTATATTTTTCTTTATCATAGGATAATCTGACTATTTTTAATAAATATTACAGCTAAATTCTAAATATCTAATTAACGTACACATCTAATAACCTTCCAAACTAAATGTTTCATCACACCAGATGGGTCGAC
>DWLO01001833.1:0-13845 GCA_018245335.1 Dalla quadristriga | reverse complement strand
TATGTTTGTATGTATGTTTGTATGTATGTTTGTATGTATGTTTGTATGTATGTTTGTATGTATGTTTGTATGTATGTTTGTATGTATGTAATGGGTAATCTTTGAAACTAACGATCCGATTCTAAAATTTATTTCACTTATAGAAAGCTACACTATCCACGAATCGGGCTTTGTTTTATTTTTATAAATAGTTGATTTTCGGACGTAAATTTGTAAAGAAAAACTAAAGCAAGCGGGCAGAGCCGCCGGCAAAGTCACGTTGTAGCTAATAATTTCAGAAAAAAGATGTCGTTATCAACAAAACTAAGGGGAAGTGTTCATTACTTGCCAGCCACGACTTCTATCGGGTTGATAAAAACTCCAGGCTCGAAGACACCTAATTTGCACAAAACATAGCAAGAAAAATGCTACTGAGAAGGGGAAATCCGGAAAGACGTTTGCTATTTAAAGTAGCAGTTTTTTAAGGAATATAACGCAACTCCATCACACGTAGGTAACAAGCCCTTGTCAAGCTGCAATAAAGGTCAAAAAATGGCCTGCGGTACTTTTGACAGTTTTTTGCAGGTAAAAGTACTTTTGACCGATTAAGTGTTTTGACTGTGACGTATCTTACCTTCTGTTTATTATAATTTTTCTCTACATTACTTTTATTTCATCATAAAGAATTACATTAAATCATCATTTATAATACGTGATGAGGACACACAGGAGTAGAAACCGAGGAAGCAAGAAGAAAGAAAACCAGAAACAAGATAACAAATAAGTAACAAGTTAAGCTTGAAAAATAGTGAGATTTAACTTGATACACAATAGCTACTTGTTGTATAGTGTGGAGAGAAAAATAAATCATTAGCATTATTTAAGTGCGTTAGAAACGCATCTAATTTGTTTTTGCTAAATAATTGTTATAGAATAATGGAAGTAATAAGTACTCAGGTACTTGATAGAATAAAGCTTTTGAGTTTTTCGTAGTGACTTTACGAAAGAATACATTGACGAAGATTCCATACAGGCAAACGACTATATAATATTATTATGCCATGATAAAAGTACATCTGTAGCATTGAGCTTTGTCGTATTGCCGTGTCGCATTTATTAGCATTGGTCAAAGGCTCCACTTTCATTATAGTATCTCGACGCTAATATTGTCACATGAGCTAAGAGCGTTAATCTGGGCTGGGACACGGGACCGCGCGGGATTAGGCCAGGCCGCCGCGTCCGACTCACGGACAGACATCGAGCGTCAGATTGTCGGATTAATGAAACATTAGCGAGATCGAGGGTTCGGCTATGATAACCATCAACTCGGAACCTTGTGAACGTTTCCATTATTTGGTTTTAACATGGCAACTATTGAAAACTTTATCTAGTTATTCTAACCAGAAAAAGGTCCTGTTTTTCCCTGAAAATTTGCGTATATAGATATAAGATTACATATTATTCATTCCTGAATAGCTTTGACATATTTAAAAAAATGTTAAGGGTTAAATTGTTTTTTGTATCGTTTTTCTTGTATATTTTATAGAAATAGCTAAAATTGAAGACAGTTACTCACCTAATCGCAGACGTTCTGGTTTTTTTTTATTTCTTAACCAGTGAACAGAAAAAAGCGGTCGCCATTCGGTCGCTGGCTTTAACAATACTTTCTAGGATCTATTAGTTACTATGTCAGAACAACAACTCTACAATAAATCATAGGGAATTGCCTTTTCTGAAGTATTTTGTGGTTTATTACTTTAATGGGTCATTTGGGTAGGTAGTACCAAAATTATTCGGTAAGCATTGAATATATTTTAATTCACAAACAGCCGGTGCAACGTGGTATAGCATTGCTCAAGGCCTCCACCATATACTTGGTTGGGTTACCGCAAGATCAAGTTAGGTACATCAAATCAGCCCCACTATATTATCGCACCATCAGGAATTTGACGATCAATTTTTTGATTTAAAATGTATCAGAATGTGTATTTATCTACCTAGTTTTATAACAATCAGTAGAGTAGTTAAATAATCGCATGACTTGAATGCTACAAAATTAAACTCGTCAACAAAGTTAAATAACACCATACAACTAACTACTTCTGCCGTAATTTTAATAGACATCGTGACACGTCAGCTCTATGGTCTATATGTACTGATCATAAGATTAATTTGAAAGCTTGCTACCCTGTGCTACGTGTAAGCTTTTAGCCGTAATCCCGAGATATATTAACTGAATAGACTAAAATAAAAAATAACTGAACAGGCGATAGGAGCGAACAGATTCTTTTTTTTCAATTTAGTTCCAGCAGAGGGTAGAGAGGGGCGCGGATATCTGCTGCTGCCATCGGCTTACGATAGATTGAGGGTCGCTGCCACTGTATCAGTCAGTTAAATCGGAACATAGAAATGTCACAAATGATTACTTTTCACAACCTCTATTTTTATGATTTCGGGACTGCTTTTCCTTACAACAACAAAATTAAGCTGCCAGAGAAATTTGTCATTTCATTTTGGCTTTATAAAACATAAAGCTTAAAATGATTATTGATAAAAACGTTGGATGCCGGATATTTTTTGGGGTTAAAAGTTTGCGAAAATTTCCAACGGAATTTTAATTTGCAGTCCTTTTGATTTTTTGCTGACGTGAAACTTTGCTTTGAGAGTTGGGAATGGCAGTCCTTGGGTACAATTTCAGATAGAAAAATTGAAGGAATTTTATATCAATTCAACGAGGTTTTGTAAAGTGTCAAATGGTAGCTACATTAGCAATTTCTTAATCTATATTGGTTAAAGTTTGTGTCATTATGCTCTTCATTTAGTAAAATGTAATAGTACCGTCATGAGATAGAAGTGTGAGGTAAATAGGTCGTGTTTATCTCGTACGTTCTTTAATGGATTATTTTCGTTCGTTTATTTCACTTTGTTGATTCCACACTTCACAGTTAGGGGAAAACATGTCACTTCGATCTGACAGCGAAAAACAGTCCTTGTGTCATTTGTCAACGTCAGGCACTCAACGCAGCGCGGGGGCAAAACATAATTTTATAAAGACATTCTTGATCTTGTTACCCCACGGTACCGCAGATATCGCTGTCATCAACTTCTTATTCAATAAACGCTATCTAGAGGCAAAATGTCAGGCATTACGCGTCGCGCTTATTAGGGAAAGTTATATGAACTTTCCGTGCTTTTGTCATAAAGAAAATAATATTATTGTATATAAAGAAAGCTACACTCAAATATCACGATCCCACCATGTCAACATTGCTGCGGTGGTTCAATCTTGACAGCTGTGCAGTTCGAGGAAGAAAGGAGGGTTTGACGGCAGGCAGGCAGGCTATATAACTTATTACATTCAGGGACAGTATAAAGATAATGATTCGAGTTCTTGTTAACGTACTGTACCGTAGACGGAGCAGATTATGACGATGAATTTACACTTTCAAAACACAAAACATCAGAGATATAAACAAAGTTTTTATAACTATGCTTCTAATGATAACATCAAAATAACTGCCACAACCCAGACAGATTTGTTGTAATATCTACATCAGTAAAATAATTACTACTTAAGTAGTTTTTAATAACAAAATATAAATATACCAAGAATTTAATACTTTAAATTTAAAAGGGCACAGATAAGAAAAACCGCACTAAATGCGGATTTAATTTATATGAACTTCCCGTGCGTTTGTTCAAAATTGAGGTTTAAGAATTAACACCAATACTGGACACATTAAAAATAATTTAAATTATTGAAATAATTAACTGTTTTTGTAAACTACTCTACTACTACTACTCTACATTCCCTGAAAAAATCTCTTTTTTTATTTTTTGTTTTAATTTGAATATCACCGACAGACACTCAAATTTTATTTATTAGTGAGAATGTTTTAGGTACCTTTCAGGTAAGGTCCTCAATTTAAACAGTAGCTTTTTAAAACATTGTTCAGAGCAAATTATTTTCATACAATTATTGCGCACATATATATATATCATGGCCACTGTTACTATCAGGAAACGAAAATACAAGTCTTTCCGGTAACACACACAAAATGAATAAATAAGAATTTAATATTTTTTATATTTTATGATGATAATTATTCCAAACAAAAACCTAACTGTGAAAACGGGAGCCGCAGACCTCTTTCAAAAAGTTCAGCCTATCAAAGTAGTGGTATAATATACACTGCAGCCAAGTCTGCTCTTTCTTTAGTCCGTAACATCACTTCACTCCTATTTTTATGAGTCACACTGATCGTTTATTTTTATTGTTTAACATTTATCATAATCAGTTATTTACATTTAAGACCTACTTATACTTACTTATAAAACTTAAGAGCAGGAATAATAAGTATGAAAATGATATTGAACGCAAACAGAGAGAGGAATTGAGAGGACAAAAAATTGTGAAGAACTTTGTAAATATACAGAGGCAGGTTATGTACTTAATGCAAATAGGCTTAAAATAGCAGCACTTAGGAAGAGATTTCCCAGTTCATTTTCCGTTCACTACTGAGACCAGAAGCGAATTTGCAATTGTATAGGACCGGATCGTAAGAGCAGAGTTCGCTTACACAGCGCTGGGGAAGGTTTGCAGTGTACTGATATACGTTCATTTGAAACGTGCTATCCTTTCTCTTTGTTATTTGCGTCTCATTCCTTTGTTTCCTTTTATAAAGAACCGAATCTCAAGATTCTTTCGTACCTGTAACTGGTAGTTTCTAGATCGACGATTGCAAATATCCGATACATAGGATTATGTACATACTAAACTTCCTACAGCCAAAGTGAGGAAATCATAAATCGTATTTATGTTGAAAGTGACATGTCTTATAATAGAACATGATAAATTTTCAATAAACTATGTCAACAGGACTGTTCGTCGGATTGTTTAGGAGAAACAAAGCAATACAATATTTATGCTGAAATAGTTGCTGAAATCGGGGAACTTGTTCGAAATAGTTGGTTTTGGAAGAAGCACAAAGGAGACTGATAAATAATTCAAATGCTGCAATGCGGTCCCTAAGGAATCGACAAGGAATGTTCGTGTAGTTGGTACCTACTTGAATTAGGTGCCTACGTAGAAAATTACAGCGTTCAAATCTTCAGGAGAAACATGTACTATAATATAATACTACATGACTAACATAATAATAGTTTTAGTTGCTAATACATACTTTAAAATAGTACACCAATCAGAAATATTGTGAAAAACTTGTGGAATACCGCAATTTAACATTTCAGGCTAGATTTGGGATAAACGTAAGATATGATTGTTACATACATATATTGTATACATCCTCGCGAGCCTCAGCCATCCTTCTAAGCCACATCTACAAGCTATTTTCTAGGGTCCTCACTAATCGCATAACCGCGCAGGCTCGACGCCTTCCAGCCTTCCGAACATGCCGATTTCCGAAGAGGCTATAAGTATCATGGACCACATACACGCATTGCGGCAGGTTATAGCGAAGGCAGAAGAATATAACCAGCCCGTTGTGTGGCTTATGTGGACTATGAGAAAGCTTTCGATTCTATCGAGACCTGGGCGGTACTGGAGACTCTGCAGCGGTTCCAGATCGACTAAAGGTACATCGAATTATTAAAGTGTTATTTATGGACCCGAGACGTGGTCCTTTACCGTTGGCCTCATTTGCAAGCTCAAGGTCAAGGCGCTATGGAGAGAGCAATGCTCGGTATGTCGTTACGCGACCGAATTCGCAGTGATTAAATCCGTAGACGACCAAAAGTTACCGACATAGCTCACAGAGATAGCAGGCTGAAGTGGCAATGGGCAGGCCACGTCGTTCAAAGAACTGGTAACTGATGGGCAAGAAAGGTCCTCGAATGGAGACCACGACTCGGAAAAAGGAGCACAGGTCGCCCATCAACAAGGTGGACTGACGAAGTATGGCTGTTGGATGGATGATTATTTGTATTTTATCAAACAAAAACATCTATAAGGTTATAAGTAAGTCGAACAAAATGTCACGAAACGCATTCGTGGACTCCCTCTAACCCAAAAATATTGTACAAAACCTACATATCTATATTTTTTAATATTTTAACAAATTTAATTACATATAGGTACCTAACAATACCTTGGAATGACTAAAATAGGACTTAATGTTATTAGAAATACCGCAGTAGAAAAATTGAGTGCTGAGGAGCGACGATCTTTTAATGGGAAATACTTGAGAAATGTTAATTAAAAGTACTAAAATACTGTAAAATAAACACATCTGGACGTAGACGAAGGGTAGGGTAGGTAGGGTTATTAATTTATGAATTTGAATTTATTTAAGCCCTACCCAAGTTTGTACGGTGCTAATTATATCAGGTGATAATTAATTAAGAAATTCTAATCAACAAACAAACAGTCTGTTGCTATTATTTATGTCTCTTTGAAATGTATCTTACTTTTCATCTGCGGCAAGCAAAGAACACCGTTTATAAGTTTTAGTCCGAGAGTTTTGCTTGTGAATATTCCGTTATCAAAATTGTTAGTAGAAGTAGTAACTATTATGTAAATGACTATGGAAACCTATGCTTCGAATAACACGCATTTGTATCTCTCCCGACTGCAAAGATGAGGTTTTCAAATCTATTGTATTTTCGTAAGATTTTTTAATTTCTCCAAAAATTATTGAATAGATACTTACATCATATGTTTTTCGAGCGATCTGATCAATGGAGTAGTATTAAAGACACCGACTCCATATATCATTTATGCCTGAGTCTTTACTTTAGCGCCACTATAATTAAATAAAGATTTATTACTGAATGTTT
The DNA here is from genome assembly GCA_018245335.1 of Dalla quadristriga. NCBI lineage: Eukaryota > Metazoa > Arthropoda > Insecta > Lepidoptera > Hesperiidae > Dalla > Dalla quadristriga. The sequence goes on along the minus strand of DWLO01001833.1, from coordinate 7,071 downwards.
TGCTTTCGATATCGTTATATTACTAAGGTAACTGGTATGTGGACAGTGTGTAGATATATTGTATGTATCTTCAATAAAATAAGTAGCTAATGAAGATCCGGGGATGAACAGAACTGTACTAAGATGAGATGTATATAGGATAAGGCTCGTTACACAAACCGTAACAAAGTTACGCAATGAATATACCTAAGCTACGTAAACGAATGATCAATAATAACGATGATACGTTAATATAAATAATAATTGTTAATATTTATGAGAAAACCAAAAACACTATAGTCTCCATTGAATATTTAAGCAAGGGGCAGGCTGATCAGTATTCGCATCGAATGCTATCAGTTTGGTTAGGGCGCTTCAAGTCTAACGGCAATTCCCTTACCTGGTTGCTAACCGCATTTATATCGTCTAACACAAATATTGTCGTAATTAGTTTGGGTCATACGCTTCTTAAATATTAATAGGAGGGAAGACCAAGTGATTATAATGTAATGTTCACATAAAATTGTAGCTATAATAAATAATGACTATTATTATTGTGTTCATACACCACCCAATATTCTATAATTGATACAGAAAATATTAACTAGAAATAGACATAGTGACACAATAATTAAGCTCTATTGTACGATGTCAGCAGGCAGCTGTACTCACGTGAATTTACCCAAATCGCCCGACTAGTATTTAACCATAACGAGGTCCTTATCACTCGTGTGGCTAAACATCATCTGGAGGCAGACAACAACAAAGAATTCTTTTTTAACTCAATTACCCATTACACTTTATAAGTATAAGAGTTTCACCCATTAAATTTTGTAAGAGTGAAGGTCCATCCATCCCCCATGCAAACATCAGCTATTGAATCCACTGCTGGATATAGGCCTCCTTTGAAAATTCCCTTTTTTTTCGGCCACGCAGGGCTTAAAGAGTTAGTGAGTACAACCACTTACATAGTAAAATGAATACTGATTCTCACAAATCATTAAGTAGTCATAATTTTACTACTTAATGATGGCTCTACCAATGAGTACAGTGTAAGTACAACTCTTAGAATAAAAACGAAATTCTTCCCTCAATTACATAAATATCTGGACTAATCGCAGTTTATTCAAATATACTTCTATACTTTACTTAATTTATTACAAACATTTAGGTGCTTACGCTTCAGGTTCCCTTTAATGTTTAAATGCGAATCGAGAATCTCACGAATTCTGCGATCATTCTTTTCACTCAGAAGTTCGTGCCTAGACGGCAAGATATTTGTAACGCTTTTATAATTCTGAACAACTCGCATTCCGCGCAAATACATTTCAAAATTTGTCTTAAATTTTATCGCCAAGGTCATCTAAACTGGGAAATAGTTCTATTTACATAAAACGACAGACAATGATTGTATTATATTCTCGATTCATTAACATAATTCGTCGAAATTTACTAACGAATCGGGAGCAATGAGAATAGCAAACAAGCATCCAGTTCCAACAACCACTTCTGCCCATGGACATCTGTGACAAACCTCGAATAGGACTGTGCGAGGTACTGTCAGTTAGTTAGTCCCTGCAGTATTAGGTGTTAATAAGTTGTATTAGTTGGTAAGTATTCGTTAGTAATAGGACTGTGGGAGTTTAAACTGTTAGTTTAAGTTAGTCCTGTTAGTAAATATTAGTAGTCGTCCAGTTATTAGTTGTTAGTAGGTAATGGTCCTGTTCGAAGCTCGTTACAGATGCGTTGCTACCCCTGAGGACTAAGGGGGTTGCCTCTGGTATAAGTGTAACCGGCGCCCAAACCTTGCCGACCGGAACACAATTGTTAAAAAACAAGTATTCCACGGCGGAAATGGGTGGAGCGGTGGTACCGCCTCGGGCGCACCGTATAAATGGTATACCATCTGGCATGTTAGTAACATTCTATAACTTATGCGGTTTTGATTTTGGTTTCTACTTAGATGTTGCCTATCACATCATTACTGTCCGTAACATGAAGTAACAAAAAATAAATTTTGGCAACTAGGAGAGAATGTCGTATTTTTCGTCTCGATATCGTTGAGATAACATTGAACAACATTCAGTAGAAAATGTTACTTCAAGTATCAAATGGTTTGGAATGTTCCGTAGCCTTACACAGCACGGCACCATTCGATAACATACTACAACTTTTTGTTATCAATCGTTGCCAAAAACATTGCGCTACAAAATGTAACTGCGGTTGGTTGCACCGTAAATATAACAACATTTAGGTATGTCAACATCATAACTCAACAGTGGCTGCCGTGCAGTTGCATCCAATTCGAGATATTCGAGATAACACGTTGTGTTAATGAGTCGTTTGCTCAGATAAACCTAATTTACGACGGTAGCGCGCTATTAAGTTACTTGCTTTATTTACAGTTCTATTCCTTTCAGAGATCAGACATTATTTGTCTTGATCTCGTCAGCGGCCCTACAGAACACGGGAATTCAGATTTTGAAATCATTAGGCCATAATACGCTGACCAAGTGCGGATTGGCAGACTTAACACGCTTTTGAGAACATTATGGAGAACTCTGTCGCATGCAGTTTTTTCCATTAACGCTTGGTGGCAGAACCTGTGGTTCGCCGGAGCGGTATCGCCACACCCATTTCTGCCGTGCAACAATTGTTTTTCAACAATTTGTTCCGGTCGGCAATGTGTGGATGCCGGTTACACTTATACAAGAGGACCTCAGTCCACAAAGATGGCAACGCAGCTGTGATCACTTTCGAATAGGATTACGAAATTGGATACGATTACTAACTGGACAATTACTAATATTTACTAACAGGACTAACATACATGAACAGTCCTCACTCCCACAGTCCTATACTAACGAATCTAAAGAATGATTCCTGCTAACACCGAATACTAACAGGACTAACTAACTAAAGGTTCCTCGAGGTTTTTGACGGATGTCCATCGGCGTCAGTGGTTGGTGGAACTCCGTGTTCGTTTGCTATACTCAATATACTCATGTTATAAAAAAATTAAGATATATTATTATGTGTATATATACCTAAGGCTATATTCTTCTTTTGTGAGCTTGTGACGAAGGAGACCAAGGAATCTAGGCAAAAAATTCCTTAATGACTAAAACAAACATAACGCAAAAACTACAGCCGAATAGAAAGGACAAAAGGATAGTGACGGAAGGTTCGCGATGGGACCGGACCCGAAGTGACTAGACGGAATGAGACGAGATACATTGGGGACAACACAGAATTGCGCGGAGGTTTGTATAGGCTGATTAAAATATACATAATTCACGCTAACTTCACAATTTCACCATCGTACCACTCGCCGAAGATTGAGGTTACATCAACGTCAAATGCATTCGTGGCGGTCCCCCACGAATTGGCTCGCCCAATCATTATGGCCGCGCACATATAAATTGTGGAACGAGCTTCCGTCTGAGGTTTTCTCAGTCTGACATGCGGTACTTAAAAAAAGAGCATAAAACTAGGCAACGCCTTGGTGACTTCTATGGTGTTGCAAGTGTCCATAGGCGACGGTGACCGCTTACCATCTAGGAGACGTCTGCTTATTCGTTACCCTTAAATTCATTAAAAATACTTATAATTCGTAACGAAACTTTCATTTACTTCTAAGTCAATCGAAACTCTCATAACGATCGGAGATAAGATTGGTTGTGATTAAAATAAAATATTAAAAGTAACCTATTGCTGAAGTTCATCCTTTCCGCTATTTGCAGCACCTTCTGCAAGTAGCGAGATAGCAAATGTAGAATTATTGATTTCGAGTTATATTCTTCTTAAGACTTCAGCCTCCTACTCGGGGGGTCCGGGGTTCAAATCCCAGGTACGCCACCCAATAAACTTTATAAGTTACGTGCGCTCTAAGTAATTCAATATCCTCTACTTTCGCTGAAGGAAAAACATCGTGAGGAAACCTGCATACCTGAGAGTTCTCCATAATGTTCTCAAAGGCGTGTAGAGTTTGCCAATCCGCAATTGGCCAGCGTGGTGGACTATGGCCTAACCCTTCTCATCCTGAGAAGAGACCCGTGCTCAGTAATGGGCCGGTGATGGGTTGTAATGATGAAAGGTTCTGATCCTCCGCTTACCGCTTAAGACCTTATCTTAGGTATAAGTAACAGGTATCCTGTACATAGAAATACAAGCTACTGGAGAAATTTTAAGATGGTTTTTAGTGAACAGGTGCGTTTCTCAGTTTGTTATGTGCGTAATAAATCACCATATTCCATCCACGGCGGTATTTCCATAATGTTTTTAAAGGCGTGTGAAGTCTACCAGCCTCATTTTATAGTGTACAATAAAGAGCATAATAATAATAACTATTTTCGGTAGTTCAGTCCATGATACGTTTTCACTTTTTATACACAACTTTCACCCCCAATTCAATAACTCTAGAAATTGATTTGATATCATCCACAATACTATTATTTAACACTTACGAAGTTTGTACCGATGTTTGTAGCTCACTCACGCATAAAAGGTATCAACGGCATTTTGTGCAATGCTACGGGATATATAATTTTTTTTTCTTTTCTTTAGAATGCGTCTTTTAGTCTAGATCTCTATCGATAGGGCACTGTTTTAATTTAAAACGCGCAACATCCTGTCTAATGTTTCTTCCCTGGATCTAATTCTAAAGTCAATGCAGATGAAGTCGAGGATAAAATCAAGTAGAATATAAAATATTTAGGCAGAACAGCACAACCTTGGGGAAATCGCGAAACTCGGTAAAGATTTTACAACATCACTACTGCGTCCGTCGCTTCTCAACTGAAGATTATTAACGAATGCGCAAACTATATGGGGTTCAGCGTGTAGTAGCTGCTACCACCGATATATTTATTAATCGCAGGCAAATCACATCATGTTACTTCACTTACAGGTAGTTTCGTTTGATTTTCTATCGTTATTGGGTGGCAACTTGCGACACGTAAAAGTAGAAAGAAGAAGAAGGAATAAACGGAACTTTATTTGCAAAACAATAGTTGCAGCATTCTGCATTAAGTACATAACACACAGAAAGTTTGTTAGGCTAAACAATTGGTTTGTTTGTATCATCGAATTTTAATTTTATTCTATGTTGCAGTGACCACTCAACAAATAGTTCTGCACTCAACTTCGTTGCAGTACTAGGTACTGTAACACTGATTTTCAGTGCAGCTTGTATCTACTGGGTCATTAAGTTCCAAAATTACCTAATACAGTCCGAACTTAAAACTATACAATATATAATATAATGTAGAACAGAACCAATAAATGATAACTAGCCATCTATAAATATAAAACAGTCAAATGAATTTTAATTACGATGATAATGATAGTGATTTAATTTGTGATTATCATCGGTATGGTTACACAATCCATAAGGCGCTGGTGTCATGTTACTGAGAAGAGATTTTACATGAAAAGAGGTTTTTCTGATGCAAACTACGTGTAACGCGCGAAAAAGGTTTTACCTACTGGCTTTACAGCAGCCTCCACAAAGGCTAATAAAGTTATGCAGCTCACTTCCGTACTTAACTTAGTTAACGTAGCTAAAACGAACATCGGAAATCTTCAACAATGCTGGTCGCACTGATGCGCTACACTTCTTCAGCATTATGATTAGGATTATAGTCATCACAGATGAATTGGCCCGTTTTGAAACATTGACACTAGTGATGTAAGAAAACAAATAATAAACCAAAGAAACTGATGTTTACTACATTTTCGATTTCTTATTTAGTTCGTCTTTACAAAGTCATGACCGAGAAGTGTCAAGTGTCAAAACTGTACTGATTGTATATTTCTTAAGCGAGTGAGTGTGTGTGGGTATATGTATAGAACGAGATGTGAGTGATATATTACTAAAAAAATTACACAAACCGCAGTGGTATGCGCGCTACTCCAGGCCTCCGTTAGAGGTCTTGGGGAGAGGCCATTGTTTGTTAGTGGGACGCTAAGGATGTAGGTAGGTAATTATTCACTACCAACAAATTGATTTAACTATTTCCTGAGATAGGTTCAATACAATACAAGTATTCTTTATTGTACCCACATAAAAATTACGGATTACATGGACAGACATACCTGCAGATGTCGTCCATGAAATAAATTCGGGTACGCCATTGTGATCAATATAAATATCATGATTCTTGTGTACGAATTTTATCGACAAAGAAAATCTAGCTATAAACTTTATATCGTGCTCAAAATTGATTTTGTACTATTTGCTCGCAGTAGGAAAATAAAAATGACGCTGCGTTCTTGTTATGAAAGCGCCAATTCAATTTTCTCCAGACATTTGGCTTGTTATAACATTCTCCATTCTAAAGAAAATAAAATCAGTTGGCAGAATCTGTTTACAGTTTGACTAGGAAACCGGATTCTAATCTGCTGAATAGCTTTTGCAGTGACGAAGTTATTATGTGCGAGCACATTAGAATAGAAGGTATCGCTTCAAGTAAGTAACCAGAAACATAAACCATAACGCTAAAATCTTATTACGAAAGTCTAGCCAAACCGCCATACCAAATTTGGTCATAAAGCAAGTTGTTCAAACATTTTGGGTTTCGATCTGCAAAGTCAAAGTCCAATTATTTTTCGACATAGGGTACAAAAATGCACGCTCGACGAACGTCAATCTTAAGATGTGATAAGATGTGATCTGCTTGTGATAGTTGTTATTCGCCCTTCGTGATTAATGTTTTACTAAGTAGTAAATATTGATAGTGTTGGCCATTAAAATATTAATCTCTCGGCTGAATCACATCGTATAATAATCATCGAACTTCACTTATAAGTAAGTTCATTTGATTTTCTACTCCGTCATTAATTTTTAACACTTCCAGTGTATCACTTTACGTAGACTACGTTACATAGTTAGTGATCCGCCCACGACTACTTGTTAGTTGAATGCATCTAGGTTCTGATGCAGAGCTCATAGGTTCATTTCGTACTCGTGGTTCAATTTTGTAATCCAGTTCCAAAAAGGAGCAGCTAATCAATTCATCTGTATTTTTTTTGTATGTTACCGGATATCTTCGGTGCTTGTGAATCGATTTTAATTTAAAAAAAATTAATACC
>DWLO01001832.1:0-13848 GCA_018245335.1 Dalla quadristriga | reverse complement strand
GAATTACACACCCTTTAGAAACGTCACAACAGAAAGAGAAAAAGAATACATTATTAATAACATGCAATTCGTCTGACCTAAAAATCACTGACGAATTCCCTGTTAACATTTTGCTATGTCACGATAGACAATACCTATCTTAGTAATCGGCTTCAAAAAAAATAAAACATACTTCACCTATATGATCTAGGGTAGGCCGGCAAAAAAAAGCTGGAGGAAAAAACACTCTGCACTCTTTTGAAAAAGTATTTTAATTATTAGGAAAAATACTCTCGGCACTCTTTTAAAATGGTATTTAAATTATTACCCATTGCATTAACCACTGCAAGACACGCAATCTCCTCACTACTGCTTCAGGCCTGGTGCGTCCCCCACCACGCTGTTCCAATGTGAATTGAATGCATCCCCAAAACTATTTCTCGGCTACCAATTTACCAAAGATTTGCGAAGCTGAGTCCGTAATGTCCTTAATTTCCGTAGTTTAATGTCGATATATTATTATTATAGTTAACGAAGCTGATTGTTTCAAAAGTATACCTACACTTTTACAATCGTTGAAACTTTTAGAATGTGCAAGCGAGAGGGAATCTAAAAAATGTTGTTAATTTATTTAATCTTTAAATTCTTTTTTTTAACTTTTCAAATTTTGTATTTGTTATTCTCCTATTCCCGGCGGACACAAATCCAACAAATCAAAAATCATGAAAATCGTTCCAGCCGTTCTTTAGTTATAAATGGTACACGTTTTTACGACTGATTTGTATAGATAGATGTAAACCGTACAGCTAATTGTGAATGAAGCCCTGAACTGAACGTATAATTTAACGTTGATAACGTGCAGATAAATTTATAATAACGACATTAAAGGCTAGGTTTAGATTGATAAAACAGGGAAATTAAGTAATGAATGTTTTTTCCTTCAAAAAAATTGCAGAACATGTCATTCTTATTCCATTTTAATTATATAATAAATAAATATTAGAATCCTACTATACTTATTTCTACGATTAGTAGATCTGGTGTTTTTTTATGTGATGCCTTTGTCGGTCTATATCGCCAATATGGATGACCAGAATTCAATTAGTTTTGGTTCACTTAAAGAGTAGATTAGAAAGCAGGGTTTAAAATCGTGAAACGGCAAAATGGAATAGATAATATGTGATCAAACGAACTTCTTAAGCGAAGTTCGATCATTATTGTATAAGTCGCCTAAGACGAAGATATATAACCATGTAGTGCGATCGCACATGGTTATTATATCTTCGTGTAAGGTGACGAACTATAATATTTATTTCCTAAGTTCTAGTAAAATGACGATTGTTGTTGGGGGATTACGGCTTTAACATTTTTAGTCGTAATTTTTTTCCCTATTTTTGTAATCCCTAAAGTTCCATCACATTTTCTTTTTACGAATACGTACCAACAACACCAGATTTTTCTTAAATTTTCCTCGACTAACTCGACCCACACCTGCATAAACTCTCAGTATTTATAAAATGTTTATAATAAAACAAAGCTCAAGCTAATAAGGCACTCGACGACTTTTACGTCCGGACGTGACGCTATTTCTAGGACGGATTAAATAAATTTCACGATAAACCTTTCTGAATCCATTACGAGACTTAGTCTTTCGGAGAATTTGCTTGATGCAAAAATAACTGAGCGCACGGCAAGCGCCAGGCAAAGTTCTAGCAATTATGTCAATGTGTAACTTTGGCTGTAACCCATAGTGGCCCATTGCTGGCTACCGGTCCTTAGAGGCCTGGACCCGTACTGGACTCCACCACGCCGCTCCAATACGGATTGATGGAGCGGTTAGTGGCCAGCCCCATCGTCGGTTGTTTTCAGGCCGATGGCCTCCGTCAAGGCTGAACGTATTTTGTGTTAGTAAAATAACCAGCACTGACGGCTTAACATGCCCTTCAAGAAATTTCGCCACCAGCGTTCACCCATGCAACTACCGGTCGAGACCGGCTTAGCTTAGCTTATCACTCAGACCATGAGTGCTCCAAGTGTTTACTCAAACCAGTTCACTCGGTTTTTCTCACCAAATTTAAACAAGGATTAAGATAGATTAAGATTACACATAGATTTTAATTTGGGATTTAAATGTACTTTAATATGCAAAAATGAAGACATTAAGGCCTAAATATTATAAAATTAGCAAGGTCTGTAAAAATTATATATTATACATTAGAGAATAAATAATCTCTCTCTCTATATAAATTATCGAATCTTTTGGGAGTCTAAAAAATGAACATAAGTTTTAAAGAAAGCAAAACAGTACAAAATATTTTAAACGCTAATCCCTATCCTTAAGTAGATAAAAGCTTTTTATGAATAAAGAAAAACATGGACCGGGAAGGTTTTATGTTGAAAGAGATTGATGTGCCGATAATATCCAGCGTCGACGGATATTGGTCTATAAAGAAACATTCTGGGAAGTAATGGCACAAGCTTCCTACACTGTACACCGTATACCTTACTCCACGCCTTAAAAACTTACGATTTAGATACAAGCAGAAGGGTTGATAACTTTAAATTTAACTATAAAGATCAATTTATATATAAACACTTGATAGCGATGGTTTGAAAAGATGGCGACGGAATCTTCGACGGAATGGCTTGCAATTATAAATGGTTTTTTATTAGATATAGTTATGAGGTTTGAGGTAGTCCTTCCAAATAAACAGCAACAAATTTAAATAAAAAGCATCGTCGTCATAACGTAGTTCTTCAAAATTATTGCCTTTATAGTTTAATTCAGAAATTAATACATTCAATATAATAAATAAAGATAATAATAAACTAAGAATTTGATGTACGTAGTTAGGTACCTGCCAAAGCTTTACTCGTAGCGTGTAGCGTGTATTTAGGTTTCAAAGAAATTGCAGTTACACACGTGCATTGTTGCTGCGAGGCAAAAATCTAGAAAGATTGTTTACAAGAGATCTTGGGTAAGAGCCGCGACCTAATCACAAAGTCTTTGCTACGGCTTCAGGCCTTGGAAGTTTAGCGGCATGGAAACCATACGAACAATGTTCGTTGAAACAAAGCACTGCTCTCAACGAAAGCAAGCCTCTATAGCTGGCACAATTCGCTGCCCATTAACTAGATTGCCTTCGAAATGATGTAATTGGCTACAAGCCTTTTTAACTGGGAGTTAAGTGAGGCAAAAGAGGGCGTTTGAAGCCCTTTGTCTGGCGGCGTGGGCCTGTCTGCAACATCAAAGCTTCGACTTATGTCCCGCTATGTATAGAAGTGATACACTCCCTGCCAGGGATTTCCTGAGTTGATTGCGTATAGCAAAAGGTTTACCGTTGACAACATATTAAATTCTACACAAATAATATTTTAATCATGATTACGTTAAATCTGCTTCAAATATTTAACGATCCTACTTATAGATGTGCACCGATGGAAAGTGTGTCCTACGTAAAAATTTATTAACATTTTATTAGAAACTAATCCTTCATTTTTCTACAAAAACATAATTTTTCTACAAACAAACCTAACATAGATAGTAGAGCTGACGATTCGTGTACGGTAGACCTCCGCTCATAGTAGCGCGCTAACCGCTAGGAATAACAAACGATATCTCTATAGCCGATAATAAACAAATTATAAACATCTCAGCGCGCTATTTGTAATTTTTTTTTAACACATCGCACTCATTACTGGCTGGACTTAATAAATAGGTATACAGTATTTTTCCCGAGGCAATTTTATGGTTAATTAAAAATTCATCGAACTCGGTAGTTATTAAGTCGGGACTCAATTTCGAGTATTCTGCTTTTTCCACCTGTGAGATATTAGTGGTTTTTTCCACTATTCCCTCCCTGGGTGGATAAGTGGAATGTTCATTTCAGTTCTTCCCTCTTCGTAGAGGTATACATAACAGTCAATAGTTTAAGTTAGACACTCCGCGGCGCGTTCGATGTGACACTGACTTGACTGATTTCTTTCTCTAGAATTATTTATATGACACCTAGACATAACTGACAAATTTTATAAATTTGTCCCTCTGTCTGTCTGCGTTTTTTTTGTCACGACTAGGCTCCGCACCGCTGAACGGATTCGCATGAAATTTTCAGGGATTGTTAGAGGATACACTAGCTTACCGTAATGCTTTGTTTTATCGCAATATCTCAAACGGTTTTTAGTTATAATCCTTAGCGTCTGTATCCCAAGGGTCCCATTTATAACATCTTATCAAGCTACCAACATTCATATACCTTACATTAGACTCAGTGAACTATCTTTGTAATAATCTTCTCTGTTTATAAGTTTTTGTATTTCGAATTTCACGTTGACAAAGTCGCGAGCATACCCTACTCTAACATATATATACATATTTATCTATATTTATTTATATATAATTTATCTAAATCTGTGAATTTTTCAACGTTCAGCGTGTTCAGTTTCTATAAAGTGTTAACGGTACAAATGCACCGCATGTATGTTTATAATAATTTTATTTGAGAAGATGTATTGTGATTTTAATCGCTTGTTCTGTTAGCCAGATGGGATTCTGAATCTAATTAATGTATAAAAATAATTTTGTATTAACTTCAAACATGCTTTTATAAACTACGAAGCGCCTAGCATGTGTCCATGCCACCCCCGCAAGCCCAAGAAGCGTTAAAAAAAGTTGAACTATGACTGTCTATATTTGAAAAAACTCTACCGATCCGCACTTGGCCAGCGTGGTGGACTATGGCCTAACCCAAAAAGGCGAGGTAGGATGTGAACTTCCTACGAGGCGACCCGTGCTCAGTTGTGCTGGTGATGGGTTGTAATCTTAATGATTATGTTATGTACAAATCAGAGCACATCAACTTATTCATCAGTTAACGTAACAGCATTAGGAGTTGCGTGTTCGAATTATGGATAAGCGCTTGTATTAGCTTAATGGAATCATTGTTATGAGCGTCGGCGGGCTGCAGTCACAGTCAACTCACCACGCCGGCTTCGCGGCTACCCGGTCCCTAGGTCACATTGACATTACATGCATTATTACCACACGTAGTGCACGGGAAACATAATGCCATTAGTGTGGACGGTAGTCTTGTTAGTGTTCTTATTCTTCAAGCGCAACGTTCGAAACCAGACCCTTCACTCGGAAAATTACTTTTCCTCACCCTGACCGAAGGTGTATTGTGTGCGCGAGTGTACTTTCGCCAACAAACTTAATGACCAATGCAAGGGCTGCCAAACAGAACGGTTATACGGAGGCGGCAGAAAAGACACGACGACAGGTAACATTGAAGTGAAAAGTGTTAACGAAATTCAAATGAACGGAGTAGGGCGACGTCGTTTTCTTTTAAGAGCGCTGACACTTTTTGCATCTGCCGTACAACCTACCTTTACACTATTGAAAACTGTGATTCGTTAACATTCATGTCAATAAAATGACGGACATTTCAGAAATTTTTTAATGTTCGTATGCTTACTGAATTTTTGTTAGAGAAAAATGTCGATTCCTAATTTTTCTCGCAATTTTTATGTATAAAAATTACGCTTTTAAAACATGTCTCAAATGTCAGTAATTTTAGTGTCAAGAATGTTTATGATTCATATTTTTCAAAAATATTCTAACTCTTTTACAATTATTATTACAAATTGGTAGAATGTGCGAGCGCCTTAGATGCGAAATGTTAAAGCCCGGAAATAAACCAGCGAAGGCATATGGAAATCGCATCGATATTTGTTGATGAAATAATAAAAGTGATACTGCACACTACGTCGTCAATCCAATATTAATTGCTCTTTTCTCATACGAGTTACCAGATATTTAGTGGTAAATTTAACAATCAAAATAATAAATTTTACAAATAACAATAACACTACAAAAATCACTCAAAAACCATTTAATTCACTAACAGTTAATCACTTAGCTAGTAGCGTGTGTGTACAATGAATATTGAATGTAAATGCTTTAGACCCATTAATTCTCAACAATGAAAAGACAAATACGCTCTTATGTACTTAACCAAAAGTTTGTGTTCGTAATTCAAAATTTATAGTCAAGTAAAAAAGTACTTTATTTTAAATTTTATATGATGTATACAAAGATATGCCAAGAGTGGAATCCATTTAAGAACTTCCTGCTCATTACATTTTCTCTTTCAATTAACCCTATCCCTTTTAGAGCATCATCAAGGAGAATGATCCTGGAATCGCCGTGAAAAGAGCAGTGCCCAACGTAAGGACATGCATGACACGTTGGTTGGCTTTGATCCAGTTAAAGAGGGACAAAGTGGTGTACTAAAGTGAAACGGCATTTAAAATACACTCCGCATGAAGGCCTACAGTTCCGTCAGATGACGCCCACGTCACCGTGTCTCGCGCCGCTGTAAACGCATCTATTTATTGTTTTATCCATGTTCACAATACGTTCAGTCCCGCCTATTATTAGACCAGTCTTATTTTAGAGGCAGCTGAATTCAGCATATCAGTCGTGCCTATATCCCAGCTTTTGGGCAACAAAGCTCTCGCTTCCTAGCTCTCGGCTCGCCGGCCATTTGGCAACGCGCGCGCCGTGCGACTAAAAATGATCGCTAAACAATACGGAGGCATTTAACTAAAATTAACACTCTCGTTCAGTGGGCTCGTACGGGCTAAAACGTAAACACTCAAGAACAACAAACACGTTTCTACATCGCCACAAAGTTGCACGAACGCCGCGAAGAATTTGTCCGGTGCTGAATTCTACCGAAATATCTCTCTTAGTGGCCCTGGGCCGGCACGTACGGCGTTATTGACCAAATAAAAGTAAGTAAGAGGAAGTGACGTGTAAACAACGGCGCAGTCGATTGTTTCTCTCGGCTCCGGCTGCAGTTACGCTACAATGCAGCTGATTTATTTTTGCTTTAGTAGTTAATGAGGCAAAAGTTTATCGGACAAAGCGTACTCCGTCGAGCCGCGCGCCGCCTGCCCGCGTAACCAGTTCGCAGCAATGCACACAGCGCACTCCGAACTTATATTCGGATGGAGCATTTCAGCGCACTCGCTACAACGAGTACACGTACAATGTACACGCCAGGCGTTTTAATGGGATGAAAGTAACAAACGATCGTGCAGCGATAACTAACGGGAGCGTGAGTGCTACTGAAACTTAATTCGTTTAAATGCCTTTTTTGTGATGCGTATCCGTGATACCACCAATGTGTCTTCCGCAACTATTTCTTACGGTGGGGTTTTACCTAGGACGATTGGAGTCGAGATTATGTTAGAACTAGTGTTTTCATTATTTTGAAGTCCAATGAGCCGACAATTTAATCCCAGCGCCGATCGCGTAAATTGCCTCAACCACGCCGCCATAACTCCCTTATAATAATCTGATATAAACGTGACTGAAGACCAAGGCTAAGGATCTAAGTGGATAACGCCCACTCCGGCTAAAACAAACGCTTGCACTGAGTCGCAATCTTATCGAGATATAATTAAGCAAAACGCGGTGTTGGCGTAGTCATCGAATTACACAGGCGCTTAAAGAGTTTTTGGGCCATATTAAAGCACGTTCACGCTCTTTGCTCGAGTACCGAGTTTGGGCCATCCTTGATGTACGGCCGAGCAGTAATTAAAACATGATGGCGCTGTGTAACATCCTCGTTTACTACAACTTGTAGGCGAATAAGTAGTTTAGTGGAAGATAAATAAAAGTAAATTAAGTACATTCCGCCCGAACGGAACACTGAGTTCTCATTTTTATTTGCTTTAATGAGACTTGGACGTAATTGCCCCTGACTGAATATTTTGTACATCTAAACGCATCAGGAAGTACACCTTTCTTTAACCGCGTATACCTACTGGAGAACAATTTTGATATCTTCGTTTGAAGGAGTCGTTGTCGTCGTTTAAAGAAACCTACTTAGGTTTTGTAAAATATACAGTTCATTACCATATTCAAATTCAAACATATTCAAATGAGACTAGAGCAGTAGGTGTATAGGGCTCATGACGTGAACTGTGAGGCAATAGTAGTTTTTAAGGAACGAACTAGAATCAGCAACCATTCAATTTCAAGTGCTTACCTATATAATATCTAAGTGTACTAGAAGAGCAATGTGTGTCGTGATTTTTGTATTATAGGTTATATAAATTCATTTATAGTGAATATAGTATGCAAGTGTTTCTATATATTTACTTTCTCACAGTTTCGGACGAAAAGCTTTCCGATTTACGATAGTCACGAAGCGTTACAATCCGTGATTCCTTTTGATTGGAAAAATATATTGAATACACGCTTCCGCTGGTCGTATAGCTATCATAATAGACTTATTTTAGTTGCTCTCGTTTGAGATGAAATCTAGCGAATATTGTAAAGAGTAGTTATTAATCGCGCCTCTTATACAGAATTTGGGAGAAGGAACATGACAGTTTAGCTACGTTATGAACACGATCAGCGTATTTTTCATACACACTAACACTAAACACTTCATCTATCTTAAATATCATCCGATAGTGAACGAGTATTGAGGCAAGATATTATAAGTGGAGGAGCGCTTCCTTTTAATTTCGGAACACGGGACTCTGATTAGTTGTCATTTGTCTTTTAAAACAAGAAAATATTTATGTACTGTAAAGCGATTAGATCCGAGGGTTCCGAGATTACTTGCCATGTGCTCTTCCATTATTACGCGTATCAATATTGCGTAGATCACAGATTAATTTCAACTACACTTAATTTAACGATATTTCATTCTGGCTCTCATCTCGACACTCGTTCACCAGTCGTAGTCAAACACATGTCCTATCGCAACTCGCAAGATGGATCCAGAATCTTATGTAAGTACGGTACGAAAGTTTCGCTAATGTTTTTGGATCGTGCTAAAGGCGTGTGTTCTTGGTTGCAGGTCGCTGCCGAAACTTTGCAGCCAGGACGAGGAACAGGGTCGTCCCCCTCAAGGTGGCGTGGTGACCTTCGAACCGATCCATCACGACCACGACTTCTGCGAGCGAGTCGTGATAAATGTAAGTACCCATTTTATAAATTGGTTTTGTGATCCACCTAACAGGTATATTTTTACGTGCAACCCTAGAGTATTTTATTGCAAGTGTGTTGCCGGCTGTGAACCTTTTTGCACATATTTCTTTCCACGAGTGGCGAGAATGCCTCAAAAGGAAGCTCACTCAGGAGGAGGAAAGAAGGAGTAAATCGGGGGCAGACGAATAATACGGTGTAGTTGAAACTTCCATGTGTCTTCAAGAGCCTCAAGTTTATTTAAACTATTACTTAAAGCAAGGTATTGACGTGTTTAGTTATTCGGGCAGTCTGGCCATATTAGAAAGTTTTAAAAATGACATGTAGTTAAGCAAGCAGCGATTCTCATATTCCTCAATAATAGCAACGTATTTGTGACTAAATTTAAATAAGTCATAGTTCCACCGATTAGCTGTAGTACTCGTTTGCTGATGATGTGTTATAGACTGGGGCAGTCCTTAGTCGCCCGGTATAATTGACAAGGATAATATCAATAGCACGTGTCGCTAGAACGCAAAGTCGCTTTGTTATTACACACCTAAGCAAACCTTAAAATGTACTTGTTCGACGGCTGAAATAGACCTCGGACGCTAGAACCGTATTTCACACTGAAATGCTGGTTCAAAACAGTAAGGCAATAAATCAAGGTTGCAACATACACAGATGCCATTGCCACTCCTAAACGGTATTTCTACTAGTAAATAAATTTTCTGCTGAAGCGATCAACAAGTCAGAGCCTGAAATTACAGTTACGGCGACTGTTAAATTATGCTAATAAACCTACCTACGTACTCTGCATTCTTCGTTTCCATAAGTTTATTTGCATATTTTGTCAGGATAACGTAATATTACATTTGCTTAAAATAATATCGCTAGAAGCTGGATTGGAAACATGTAAATGATGTAAGAGAAATTAATGGAGTCGGTACGTAAACGAAATTAATTGGCATGACGCATTGAGTGCTCCGGTGTTGAAGTCAATCAACCGTGTTTTTCGACAGATGTGAGAGAACCATCGAAGCATTTCACGTTGATGTCAGTGCCCACTGCTTTGTAACTCCATAGTCTTTCAGATATTATTGGCGAATGTAGGTCACTCATCTTTAAAATATAGGACATGTATATACTTAGCACATTGATAGATGTCAGAGCTAGTGGCAGTGATACCCAAGTAGCTAAAATTTGGCTTCCCTTCTCGAGGATCCACAGCCCAAATCGCTCAAACGCACCACTGTTCTTTCGAGTTTATGTAATTATGGACAAAGAAAATCTTCGTAGGGAACTTCGAAGACTGATAGTTCTCCAAAATGGTTACAAAGGCATTTGTGCCAACCTGCCTTGGCCAGGGTACTGGACTATGGTTTAAGCTCCCTAATCGTTAGAGGAGACCCGTGTTCAGTAGTAAGCTGGTTGGTTGATGACTATTCGCAGCTGAGATTTAAGCACCAAACTTATTCAAGACACATGAATCCCAAATTACTTATTTTCAAGGGGAGACCGCCATCAATACTGATTAGAGGCTAAGTAAACAGCTCCCATTTTATTCACCTTTTAGCAGCAGTCATTAGATGGGAACACGAATCCCCCTTTGTTATGACCACGAGGCAAATTGCTCCAACGCAACGTAATTGAGCTTGTTGTTCTTGCCACTCAATTTACTGACGCTCCATAATTATGTTTCCTCACCATTTAGTTCTCTGTACCTACTACGCATTCATTTTACCTGAATAGGTGTTCAAGGTTAATTGTTGTGCGTCTGCACCATTTAATATTTTATAGCGCATTACCTATAGCTATTCCTCGCAGATTTGCTTGCGTTTCAATCCTCGCCTTTGTATTTTCATTAGTAGTGGCTATGTACCATTTTCATCCTGTGCTATCTTCTTTGTTTATTTCCTACTTGAAGTGTGTACACATATTATTAAATAAATAAATATGGTTTAAGAATTTATTTCTCAACATAATAACAATAGAATTCACTTACAGAGAAATAACAATTTGAAAAGTACGTAATATTACACACAATGAGGGTATATATGAATTACAAAATTGAAACATCGTGCTACCACATGAGTAGATAAATGTACAAACAAGGATTAAGAGAAGAGGTGACTGGAAATGACAAATAAATAAAATTTCTGCCAAAGTTCGAAATGATTCAGAAGTAGCTAGCAAAAAGCTATTTATCCAATGCGCCATCGAACCGTGGAAGAGTGCCGTGTCTTATTCCGAATCAATAAACTGAATTGCCCGCGCCCCGTAAAATGCTAATGGGAAGTCCTCATAAAAACATTTAACTGATCGAACAAGAGAACTCAATGAAACCAAACAATCGCGTTAGTGCACCATCAGGGGAATACAGGCAATTAAGTGCAATTGTCTGTGAATGCGAGGTGTTTACCTATAAACGATCGCTCGCAGCTGTTTAACTGTACCATAGAGTTACTAATGTGCGGATGAGGCATAAAGAAGCAGCAGTAAATTAGTATAATTCGGCATCAAATTCAAACATATATTTATTCATCATAGGTATGCGCTTACACTTAATGATCGTCGTAACAATTATAATAAAGATTATATTAACATTTTCACTTTCGTTTAAAAATATTAATAGTAATTACAGTGTCTAACATAATATAAAACGTAAAATCGAGAATATCACCTAATAAAAATTAAACATTAACATTAAAAGCAGAAGAAAAAGATGATGCGTCATAAGTGATAACCTTGTTTAATTTAGTAGTGGTAAAAATCTGGCATCTCTTGACTGGCAACTCGTCAACTGAGCTGCGAAACCAATGATCCGATTTCGATGAAACCTTGGTTTTCTGAGTTAGTAAAAAAAAATACCTACTATGGAAAGGGCAGGACGACGTCTGGCGAGCCACCGAGTACGGTATAAATCTGTCTGTCAATTAGTACCGTAAAAGCATTTCCTAATAGTCTTCCAGATTGAATATATTATAAGCTTCTCAAATGGGTTGCTCTGATTTTGGAATATCATTGCTACTTTCGGAGATTCCAATTGTGTATTATATTTCGGGGCAAGTCTGGCTTTTCCCTATTCTAAATTGTAAATTGAGTATAGTGCGGAAAATAGACCAGACACGACGTTTAAACTTCACGTCTAGTTGAAATTGTGTATTAGGCGTCTGTACATTGACGATATTAGTACAAATATGGATTTCGGGTACTCAGAACAAGACACTGAATAACATCACGTGAAAAATACATACTTAATTGAATTTGGTTTGATGTTATAACGCCTATGGCACATGGCTTTATGTTAGTAGAATCGGTGCACTCATTCGTATAATAAGATATATTAGTTAGGAGTTGTCTATAAATAACATACAACACGTACCGACACAATATGGCAATATGATCGTTTTTACTAGAAACTGTATGGCAAGTGTTGTATAGTTGCCTTGCAGTTTCAATTGTCTCAGTTAATTTGTCAGTTTCAGTAGCAATGGTATGAATTTCGGGTTCGAATCAAGGGCTTTTTCTTCAGATGTTTGTTTATTTTTTTTACCCCCAGTCACCTTGGATAAGATAGATAGTCTTTAGAACCCTATCATATTAACTCGCCCGTGCACAGCAATAAAACAGCGCGGAGAAAGCCAAATGTAAAGAGTTTTTTGGACCGCGTTTCGTGTCGTAGCGGCTCGCCGTATGCGTAAAAAAACAATGGTATTCATCTAAAAATTTAAAATGTCATCAAATATACCATATAGTATGGTGCCCAGATACGCGTACATAGGTACGTGTGTTTATTACATAGACACAAACAGATAATAATAATAGAGGTGCAGAGCTCAAAGATAGAGACGCCTTTGATGTTTCGGTCGTAGATAGCTGAATCAACTATTTAAAGATAATACTTACAACCGATGAGGGCTTTTGGTATCGAACAGTTTTACTCTGCGCATTACTATCATCAGTACTAAATATACGTTTTACATACCGTCTAATTTATCATTATACGTAATGATTGTATTACGAGCGTTCAAAGAAGCGTGGCGCGTGAGTGTTCGGGTTTTCATTGTGTGGCCTTTGGTGTCCAAAATATTTTTTGTGGATACCAAAGTTCGAGTTTGACCACAATAGATGCTCTTAAATTTATACAAGCTGCCACTGCTACCAACCTTTTATAAATGAAGTATTTCTATTCCTTTTCGGCTGTGGTGCGTCCGGAAACACACATATTTTCTCAAGGAAGGTGGAGATAAGCTTATACCGGCTAAGATCATCGGATTGTGATAATTTGGATTTAAGTAGGTCACTAATCCCTACAGCAATCTGCACAGGCTGAGAGTATGCTCCAGCTCTCCTCAGATGTGGAGAGCTGTTGGAAGCTCTGACGAAGAGCTGAGAGTGTAGAGATGAGTGCGTTACAGTAGCCAGTAATTGACTGTAGGCGAGCAGTAATAGTGTAATTTTGTAAACGTTTTAAATCAGGAATTACATAATGTGGCGAGGCTCAAGCTAACACCGTATCTCAAAGCGGGTGTTCGTTGAAAGTGGACGAGAAAAGAAGACCTTAAAGAGGCTGCCTAAAAATACTAGCACGGAAATAGATGAACTTGCATATTTAGCGAGCTAGGTAAATACACAGAAGGTCGCCTATCCGCGTCTTGAGGCAACGACGACACTTTGCGAGTCTATGTGAAACCGGCGTGCTCATAGACTAGGGATATAATCGTTGTTTCATGTTACTGAATGCGTGCAGCCCACTAGTGTCATTCATGTCTGTAATGTTAGTATGTTGACTTTGAGTGACTATTATGAAAAATCTGCTAGATAGATAGATAGATAGAATACTCTTTATTGTACACACAAAGTAATAACAGCAAGTAATA
>DWLO01001831.1:0-13861 GCA_018245335.1 Dalla quadristriga | reverse complement strand
GCAACATCTCACTTGGGTTTTTTGCAGAAATGTATTTTAGCTGCACATGACTCAAAGAAATATTTTAATATTGTTTCGCACCCGATTACGAGGCATTGATACAATAGACACTTGACAGACTGAGAAATCGTCTTTTGTTTCGATGAAAGCTCTCCACTTTTGTCTCATCGAAGTGGAAGTGTTAAAAGTGTTGTCTCTTTCGCGGCTCTCTTTCTTTACTGCATATTATTTTTACTTACTTATTCATAATGGCTTCAACTCGTAGTGGCCCACTGTTGGCCACGGGACTCGCAACTGAGGCGGCCTGGCACGTACTCCACCACGCTGCTCCAATGCGGATTGGTGGAGGGGTTAGTGGCAAACCGGAATGTCGGAAGTTTTTCAGACCGCCCGAAGGCCTCCGACAAGGCTTAACAATTGTCTAACGATAACAACCGGGACTCCTCCGAAGCACGGGAGCGCTCAAGAAATTTTACCTCTAAGGCGGTCACCCATCCAACTGCCGGCCGAGATCATTTACGATTGACACTATCCGCGCAACCATGAACGCTACATATTCTTACAGATATTCATAATAATAAAATCAAATACTAATGAATCTTTGAAGTATAAGCTGATTAGTTAATAATTCGCATTAAACTTTTTGTGCGATGTATTTTAATTAAAACGTACGAACGGCAATAATTTGCGATTAGTATTTTACCTACTCATTCTCGGGCAACGAAGGTTGAATTTATCGAATGTTTCGATAATGGAGCCAATCTGCGTTTTCCATTACGCCAAAGCGTCGCCTCTGAGCGATCGTGTTATAACAGTGACAGATCACTCACGAATACAATTACCTTAAATGGAACGTAATTAACGCGGGTTGACTGGTAGACGCCATCTCCAGATATTTTAGTCGGCAGGTATGTGGTACGCCCATTGTTTTTGTGCCATGTCATCGTCATCATCGCAACCTATCTCCGGTCCACTACTGGTGCTCAAAAACATTTTATTGTACACAAATTGGGTCAGCGTGGTGCAACTCGTCTCTAGAACTCTTCAATTGTGAGGAGAGATCCGTGCTCTGCTGTAGGCGGCTAATGAGTGGTAACAAAACACGTTATTCCCGAACATCATTTTAAAGGGAACATTACGCTGCTTGAGCTCGTTTACCGAGGAGAGACCAAGCTTTAACTTCTAGCTTTAGCTTTGAATTCTCATCCTATCGTGATGAGAAATATATCATGTTAGTTTTCGAATATTGGAAACACCGTAAGAATTCGTTCAGTGTGATGCTCTTACAAACAGACAAAAATTTAACAATAATTGTTTGGGTTCCAGGCATAATCCAAGTGGATTTTCTCTGAATTATCAGACACGGCTACGTTACAATTTTATAAAAGTAGGGAAGTTTGAATGTAGCTAACAAGAAAATGCTTGTAACTGAAGAAAGTATAACCTACAGCAAAGTACTCAAAGTTTTGTCCGTTAAGAGTTCAAAAGCGCCCTCGTGCTAAAATTTCTTGTAAATGTTGAATTAAGTATCGTAGAAATTATTATTATTATAAGTATAAAGATCAGTTAGCGTAAATGTTTAATTACTTTCTGCATACATTGACGGAGGGAAAACGATCCTGACGCTAAGAATGGAAATAGCTACCAAGTTACCGCAATACTCAGAACAGGAATCCGTTTCGCTGAACTTTGACTGCATACTTCAATGTTTCAACTTGAAACTTATATTAAATTCCTAAAAATATTCTAAGTGGACCATAACAGTTTATGTGAGGTGCCTTGTCTTTCTGCTGGCTTGTCAGGTGTGAAGGTTAGGTAAAATCTTTGTATCAATTTCTATCCACTAGTGTGGATTTTACTCCCAACCTTCACATTGTAAGAAGCGGGAAAAGACAATTACCGAGCTCTTCAATTACCGCTCTTTTATTTAATAACTGACTCACTACAGGTTTACCTACAATTCAGATTAAATATAACGTATTAAAAGTACTGATTCGCATTTCAGATTCTGGAACAGAATGAAAACTAGTTATAATTTACATGAGTCTCAAAGACGAAACCACAACGCGCAGCGCATTTCAGTTTCCAAACCTTCCGTCAGAGCTCAAAAGCAATGCTAATTAAAAATTATAATGGCGTAGAGAGGAGACCACACCGAGTTAGTAAAAAGGCACTTAGTACAGTTGTTGGCTCGTACTTAATGTTGTGTGGCACTGTTGAAGAGGAAACAAAGGGGGTGAAGCCGTACAAGTCCGCGTGACCTAAATTTGCATGTGCGAGCTTTGTGCTCCTGGGTGCGTGGCACAGGTAGAGAGGTACTCATGTCGTGGTTGCCTTTAGTCAGACAATCTACATCACAACGCCTGGGCACCGCCCACAAAAAATCAAGTTTACTAATAGAATTAACTTTCGGTTGAGTTGAGGTTTTTCAACTTAATAATTTTGCCGTTTGTCCAGTTCAGAAACGTATCACTTAATCTGGCTTCGGTTTATTTGAGGTGTACATTTTTCAAGGGAAAATTATTAAAATTGCACGTTTCTACCATTTCGTACACCTCTTCTTTTCGCTTGGTCTATTATTATAGACCAAGTTTACTTTCCAGTGCTTGCATTCGTTAATTGTCGTAGGTGCAGCGTAAGCCTCCTTAGCATCTACGTACCCAGTCAGTATTCTTATATTTATTACAGTAGCACAGTCAACTGCACAAGCGAGTCGTGTTTTGAGGAAGTTTTATCCTTATGCAGTTTTCTCGACTTCTTTGTACTTAATTATCGGAGGCGCTGCTGTTAACTGACACTATGCAGATAGGGAATGCAGGTGCAGAGAGCGTAGTTTATTATCAGCACTATTTAGGTTACTTGAAACTCGTTTAATATTTTGTAGTTTCACTTAAAATAACTTCCTCGCGTCATACCGAGCTGTGTGCTTGTAACATGTAGATAATTATGAATTTATTTGATAGTAACTATCCCCGTGTTCTGAAAGAACCATTGATTGACACATACCCGATAGTACCATTATTCCGATAGACAAAATGTTGGCAAGATCTTTCCTACGTTAACAGAACTCGTCCTTTTCTCAATGTACAGTGTCATCAGCAATTCCTTCTCCGAATGAGAAGGGTTAAGGCCATAGCCTGCATCGCTGGTCAAGTACGCGTTGGCATACTTTACTCGTCCTTGAGCTCGTTGTGGTGAACTGTCAAGTGCGTAGCTTGGGCTTCTGAGGTTCTATGTGCTTGTGGCAATATTTGCTAAAAATATGAAACGTAATAATAATAATACACTTTATTATACACCATCGATACCCAACACGTATATAAGCGAAAGCGGTTAATTGCGGCTGGTCTTGAGGGTGGCGGTAATAACTCAGCGACGCGCCGCCATGACTGACAAGTATCAACGCTGGAGCCCTGCCAGCCGCGGTACACCCCTGGCACGCGATGCGGAAGTCACGATCTTGCTTGTCAGTTTGAGGATAACACTCCTAGTTTATTCCTTTTTAGCTAATTTTATTTCAACACGAAACTACGCCCCCTAAAGATCCACACCCGTATCTGGCGTGAAGAAATTTTCGTTATTACGTCGAATTGTGGGAGTTTTAATGCACCTGACCCACTTCGTCAAATATTACTGTAGTCCTGTTTTTGATGACGCTTTACGGTAGTACTGCTCGTTTGCTACTTCAATTATTTAGAAAAGCGAGCGAGTTTTATAAATACAATATAGCTTACTGCATGGCTATTTAGAAGGTAATATCTAGGCAACGCCCTGCGATGATTGATAAGTCTCCTGCACTGGAACCCTGCCAGCCGTGGGACATCACCCGGCACGCGATGCGGATGTCACGTTCTTACTTGTCAGTTTGAGGGTTTAAGAGTATATTTACCCTCGGTAGATTTTACAAAAACATGAAACGCCTTCTCGTATTTCAATTTCCAAAATGGTTTATTGAAAGAATCCAACTTTCGTTCCAGAACCAGACTACTTTTCACAGAACTGAATTTTCCTCAGTACCTGCAGCATAATATTCGAGCTATGTGTACGACGTGGAAAAGAAAACTTTCTATTTAGTGTCAGGCTCATTGTAGGGCAACCGTTATGCAACCACTCTTAACTAGGGAGTCTTATGCGAGATAGGCCGCGTTTTAATTTTAGTAATTGAGTTATTGCCAGGTGCGGCGGAGACTGAAGTACTTTCTGAGCCTGCAGCTTATCCAATGACAGTCGATGGACGAAGTTGATTAGTAGAATCTGCTGGAATAGCCGCGGTATCATTTTTTCATGTCGAAATAATCTCGAGAGAATTTACAAAAAACATTGCTTTAAATTGGAAATTTTCCGAATCGAATATTTTCAATTTAAATGAATGGAAACATTTATCCAGTATTTCCCAGGAGTATTTCAAAATATAAAGTAATAAAAATCGCATAGTAGTTGATGTACGAGTATGTATAGTAGATAGTTTTTTTTTACTTTATCTATACAGTTACTGTGTGTGTGTGTGTTCCTTAAATTCCAAAAATATATCCTCTGAATAGCGATTTTACATTGCGCACTTATAAATATGTAGGCAGGATCTTGGAGGGTTTCCGGTTATTACCTTTTCTACGATAATAATCTTCGTCATTTTGGACCCCATCCAAACTATCCGATAGTCTGAATAGGTAGACTTCCTTAGCAATTCGTTCCTTTAGTTTATTACTATCATATATTTGCAACGGCTACGTACGATTGTATTTTCAAGTATTATCTAAACTACAATTTTACAGGCTTTTATTTAATTTGTATGAATTCATTCGTGTGATTGTATTACGTATCTAATAAGTAAATTTGAACCAGTTTCCTTTATCCTGAGTGTGTGTATATTCTCAGCCTTGCAGTACAAATTCCCTTTGTGCACTTAAACTAATCACCCACACTATTGATTTACACCGGGATACAATGCGGTCTTATTTATCACTATAAAACATCTTCGAGACCACATTTTGAATTGTTGAAGCCGACCAAGAAAGTGAAATAATATTGGAGACATTGAGAGGGCAGAAAACAGTACAATATGTAAATATGTTTTAAAGCGTATTACTTCTAAGAGATTTTCATAATTTGAAATATGCTTATTATGCTCTTTTACTGCGTCGAAAGTTGGATTTGATGTTTGACGTGAATAAAAGTGTTTGTGAAGGTTTCGTGTTGCTTTGTTAGCTTTAAATGGTGGCGTCAGAAAATCTGTCATTTTCTAGGTTATGCAGAACAGTAATATTTTCATTCGAAAATGAAAAACAAAATACCTTCTAGAAGCGTTTATGATAAAACTTTCCAGTAACTGCAATTTGCTGGTCCACTGCGTCCGAGCAGTTACGACACTCAGTCGTGTGAATGGAAAATATATTTTTCTTTCGATGTCTATTGATCATATTTTCGGTTCACCTCGCGCCGGCATCAGGTGGTGTACTATCGAATGCGGTATCGTATAATACGGTAATAAATCCGTAATGTCATACAGGGAACGCTGAGTTTTCGTTTTTCCCCATGAGCACGGAATATTGAATGCGCACATTTTACGCATATGTGAGATCTGTAATTCCCCAAAGAACGTTTCGCTTGTCGCGTTGGAATCTGATTTGCGACATTGTTTCTTTCATTCGTTGTCTGATTTATTTTGTACAAGCCATTTTTTACAATTTCTATACAGGCAATAGTTTAACAGTAACTGCTCAAACATAATCTTTAGACGGATATAAAACGCTATGAAATTATTTGCCGTATTTTTGGAACATGGAATTTATCCGGTTTACTATTCATATGAACATTTTTAATAGGTACTCGCGTTATTATTTTAATTTGAACGCTGTTTGCTGGTTTCTAAAGTTATCTTTATCTTCATTGAGCTGTAATAAAATGTAGTTTACGGTATATAAATTGAACTAAACTGAAAAAAATTACTTATGTCGTCCGTTCCACAAAGTCCACAATCGGCTTGAGATTCGTTGACCGCGATGTCCTTGTGAATAATTTGTACAAACAGCGTTCGCAGCTGTCGCTCTCAAGGTTATTTTGTTTGTATTTGTTAATCAATTTTGAGGAAAGTTTTTCTTTCTCTTTTTTTTAGACTAGTCCCTTCAAATTAAGCTTCCAAAAGTAATTCCACGTTGGTTAGCTGTTGGCTCTTGACACCCCTGTCAACAAAGTTTATGTTTTTCGATCGCTGTGCGTCATTTTAGTAGCTGGGTATAATAAATTTCTTCAAGCGTTTATTCAAATATTCCCCTTTGTTTTCTGTTTCGAAGTCTCTAACAATTATTATTAGTTGTAATTGGCTCGGAGAAGAGAGCGAAGGCAAATAAATACAAATTGTACACTGTATAAATTTTCAGGTCTGCAATCACTCGTAGTTATTGAACGAAAAGTTATTGAAAATTTATTTCATTTTAGTGTAACCGTACTCGTGCTGCTGTTCAAGGGAAAAGCGCCCATTGAACATAAGGCCACATATTACTTTTCTAAATATGTAAACTAGGGCCTGTCAAATCGCCATTCCAGCTACTAAGTACGGCCGTAAGTATATTGTAAGCTTAGAAGTATATGGCGCTACAGAATTACGTCTTCATTGATTATGCTAAGGTCTAGCTAGTCCCAGATTCGATACATGCTGCAGATAATTTTGATCCGTGTTTGAATTCACGCCACGAGAATACAAGTTTTAGAGGTGTATTTTTTTATGCCAGACACACAGGCATTCGATCCACCACACGTCTGGTAGAAATCTGCTTAGCGAAAAGACCGCTCTCGTACCTTATAATTAAGTATTTCTTGTGTACCTAATCCATTGTATTTTTTTTATGTTGTACAATAAAGAGTAAAATAATAAAAGTTTTGTTTTTATTTTGGCCAGGTTCCGGAAAGTCGTACACCATGATGGGGTCTCCGGGCGCCGAGGGCGGCATCATCCCCCGCCTCTGCGACGCGCTCTTCGAGAGGATAGCCGTGCAACAGTCGCCACCCGCTCTCACATATAAGGTAACGAGGCTTTGCCCGTGACTCCGCCCGCGTAGTATTCCCTTATCTACCCCAAAGGACATGTATACAAACAGGCGGTCTTATAGCTCAAAGTGATCTATCCTGGACAACCTTCAGCATGGAGAACTCATATGGAAAAATAATGGGCAGCGGTGTACGTAAAAATTTCTGGATTTGTAATTATTGTATTTATTTATTTACTGTTTATCAAAAAGCTACGTACCCCTTCCACTTATTATTAACCCATACATGTTTTTAATAATTCACGCAAATGTACGTAGCAAATTACAAATTAAAATAATTGAACAATTAATATTAATTAATTTTACTGTGAATATCTATTAAGGTAATAATAGTAAAAATAATATTACAATCCATTATAATACAAGTCAAAATAGAATAATAATAAACAGTCATAAAGTCCATGTTAAGTAAACATAATCTAGGAAAAGACAGCAGTCGTATTATTAGTAATACAGCAGTCATACTTAAAACTAAAATCAATTTTACGTTCGTATGTATGTATGTATGTAAGTTAGTCCTGTGCTACTTATTATTCTATTACAATATAGAGTTACGAATGTAACATTTTTCCCGCAAAACCAAGTTCTGATCTCAGTTACCACATACAAGATATAAATTATCTCCAACGTCGGCTGGGTTGGGCCCGTAGGGACATTAAAATTTTATTCAACAATGTGCGTAGTCGATAAGCTGTATCAGTATCGATCTACTTCATCATTACCGTTTATTACATCACATCGTGTTCGATCCCCGGCCGGGGCAGACATTTATTTGGCAGACAAATGTTTGTACTCGGGTCTTGGGCGTTAAATTGTGTTGTGTTTTCTGTCTGTGTCCGCCACCCGCAACACAGGGAATCCTAGTGCGGGGGTGTGAGTGTGTATGTGTTTATTATTATTATTATTGTTTATTATGCCGTTTATTTCGGTTTTCATTACCTGTACAAGCAACAATAGATTTCTACGCAGTTTAATGGTTTTTTTTACAAACACTTAAGCTCTATTTTAACAATTTAGGTACGCGTAATACGTAGGTAAGTAACTATCTCTTAACAAATATTGTATTAGTATTAGTTAGCAGGCATTTTAAATTCCAGTTGAAAGCATTAATAACGAGGCTTTTCCCGCGGCTCCTCCGGTGTAAAATTCCCGTATCTATCCCAAAGGAAAAGGGCATTTTTTCGGGATAAAAAGTAGCCTATGTCACACTCCGGCCCATAAGCTATTTGCATGCTAAAAGTCACTGTTGCAGGGAGAAAGAAGGACAAACTCACAAACACGCTTTCAAATTTATAATATTAGTAGGTGATGATTATGAAGTGTTCAAAAAAGAGTGATTTAAGTAAAAGAATGCAAACAGTATATAATCTAATATTACATACCGCTACTTTGTAGTGGTTAGTAAGCACGGTGTTGCCTATAAACCGCAGAATGAGCAGTTTTTACGCGAATAGCGACCACACAAACGTAACACCCGTCCCTACCATATTATATTATGTCAATGTACTTGTTTATCAATGCACATTGACATTTTAAAAGTAAAACCAAGTAGGTATTAATCTGTGAAAATTAGCGCGTAACATTCCCGCCATTTTGGTTTACACCGGCATATTGTTGTTAGTAGTGAGGCGCAAGTAATGGGTCCCCGAAACGGTGATTTGCGAATGTCAATTTTTATGTGAATGACACTTCTAGATGAAAAAAATTATGGTTTTCTTTAGGTAGGTACCTACTTGTACAATAGTACTACTTTACTACTTAAATTACTTTAGATTACTTAATAAAGTATTCTGTGCTTTAGGCATGGAAGTAATGTGTACTCACAAAGTACTTATTAGTTCCATGACTTTAGGAAATTGAAGCGGTTGTCATTATGACCACGATTTTTTAATGATAGCAATTGACGCACTATTTGAGGATTAATGACAGCGAATGACAATCGTTTATTCAAACGCAGATGCGTTTCCTAATATCCTCGAATTGAAATCCTAATATTTATGAGCGAAATTCTAAACAATAATACATATTCAATTGGAGCTACAATCGCCTGTCATTTGAAACCTCAAATCACGTAAGCATTGACAGTCGCAAATGAGCGTCTACGGGACCCTTTACATATCAATACAGTCACCTTACCGCGGTGTAAACTGGAGTTTATTTTACCTGGATACGTGCCTCAGGCAATCCAATCTTTTCGGCCAGCCGCTCGCGCGCAAACACGTCCGGGTAGTGCGTTCGCTCGAACTCTGCAACAGAATCAAAATTTAATTTCGGAAGGCACGCGCGAATTTTGAATGGCTCCACCGCTGCAGCAATTCGATTTGAGTTTGGAATCTCGCGTCTGACTGGAATGAGAGTTCTTTTTCTGGTGTGGATTTTATTTTTAAAATCGATTTCAAACGAATGGAACGTTTCTATACAGCCAAGTCGAATTTTACCACGAATATACAGTTAACAAAAAAGCGTCACGTGTTTTCTTAAAATTAATACTTTACTCGTAAGTAACTTAATTTAGTATAGTCACTAACAGACCTGATATTGTAAATAGATTTTAACTTTTTATCTACGATAGTTTTGTGTATAGTTACAAATGTGGACTTGTTTAACGAGATATTGTTCGGTTATAAATCAAAACTAACAAGCCAAAGACACGTAATAACCAAAGCAATAAACCCGTACGGATAGCAAAACAAACAGGCAACAAAAAGTGAGATTAACAGGGCAACATCAATAATTGGGCGGACTGCCACCATTGGAGTGCTGAGCAAATACCAGGGGACAATATTTATTTATTTACTAATAACCGTGTTGTTGTTATGGCAAACAATAAATAAGATGAAAGGGACATTGCCAAATTGGTTTATGAAGGCTCCGGGGAGTGCTTACGTGGAGTATTAGTTCTCTGCTCCACTTTACTAAATGGTTGACGTTTCGGGTTTTGATTTGGAGTGCTAAGCGGTGCAAGTGTTATTTATTCGAAAATAATTTGACGTTTAAGCAGGCAAACTTGCAACCACTGTTTTAAAAATGAAAGTTTGCAAGCCAAATAATTTAAAAGCGATTATTTAATTTTAAATTTCTAATAGGTAAAGTGAGGAACTTGATTGCGTACGCATTTACCTTCAGATACTAAAAATATTAGAGCGGTTTTCATTTGTTTCAATAACAAAATTGAAACAAATGAAAAGGGCGCGTGTAAGGCCGCGTGCACACTTGATCTATTAAACTAGTTTCCTGCTAGTTTTATACTAGTTTCACAACACATTACGGATTGCGGACCCGTTCATCTATATCATACCATATAAAATGGGTTATTTTAATAACGTAGACACCGGCTAAGGAAGGAATTTTTCCGTCCCAGGTTTAAATAAAGGATGAGGTTTGCTTGAAAATCCGCCAATTTTGAAGCAAGAACTATAAATTTTTTTTTAGAATTTAACTTTCTGATTGAAATTTTAGCTAAGGGCTTGCAAAGTTGGTGATTTTACGTGTATGAGATTTATTCAAAACATCCCCTAAGTGAGTCATACAATAGATGTAATTGTGTATGTGGATTTTTAATTTTTTTATTATCCCTTAATTGAAATCAAAGTGCTTTCGTACGGGTAATGTCAGCTAGTAATTTCATTAGCTCACCTTTCTCCAGGCTGTCTATCTGGTCGTTGGTGAAGGAGGTGCGGTTTCTCTGCAGCTTCCTCTTCAGCCGTAGCCTCATCTGCGAGTCCTCGTCTCCTGACGACGCGTGCTCGCTGTTCCCGTCCGACCCAGCCTCGGATTGGAGCGCTTCCGCTGTTAAACAAATATCCGTTATAGAGGGTGTACAACTCACAGTTTTGTAAGATAAGCTCGATCACTATGCATGTCATGGTAACCGCATTAAGACAGCATTTAGCGTTTACTCTTAGCCTTTAAATTACGTTTGTTAATTAACGTGTCGTGTTGATTATCCTTAATAAAAAGACATCGGTGCTATTCGAGGTTTGTCACAGATGTCATGGACGGCAGTGGATGAGGAGCTGCATGCTCGTTTGCTATCTTATACCAATAAAAAAAAATACAAGCCGTTAGCAGTCCTTGCAGGGCACGGATTTTAATAGGTAAAACTCAACTCCAACGGCTTAAAGTGTACTGCGTCGTAGAAGTGAAGGAAGAGTTCAATGAGACTCCATGGTGCGTTGTTTGATGACCAGCATCAGGTCATCAGAGCTGTGGTTCTATCCACGGCCGCTGCAGGCATTTATTTAGCAGATGAATGTTTGTACTTGTATGTTGGGCGTTAAAATGTGTTGCTCTCTGTGTATGTCCGCCATCATAGGCCATAGGGAAACCTAGAGCGGGGAGTAAGTAGATAATATAAAAATATAAAAGTGGTTAAAATGTGTCGCAAACATACAATACAATACAAATATTCTTTATTGTGTACCAAAAAAAGAGAAATACAGTAAACACTCGTAGGGCGCCTCGGTTCCACCCGAGATAAATAATAACGGAGACGACATAACGTGCCCTTCAAAGCACCAAAGCTTTAAAATGCAAACATTAATTTGATTATACACTTTTAAATTTCAAACATATACAAGATATCACTCTTACACTAACTGCAATGTTTGACAGACATTTTTAACTATTAACAAATCCTCAAAGGGGACAACCTCTTCATCATGAACTATCAACACAGCTCTCAAACAAAATTCAGTGAACGACTATCAGCCAAATGCGTCAGCAGAATTGCACAATTGCAAGACTCACAGACAAAAATGTATATAAACCAGTAACATCGTCCGCTTGCACCATACGAAACGGTTTTAATCAGAGGTCAACTTGAACTGGGTTCTTCCCCCAGATAGGGGTGGTAAAATTAAATGTTACTCGTAATGTTGTCGACATGCCCCTGGCTAATTGATTAATTTGCTTTATGGTCACCACTTGAGCGCGGGTTCGATTCCCGGATCGGTAATGACGCACGGGTTGCTGATTTCAATGAATGGAACGACTGTTACGCAATCTGTCACATTTTTCTGACGATGCGGTGTTTCGAAGCGAAGCTAATACACTTAATGGATACATATTAATTTTGACGTTCTCAACTTACGTAAAAGAAAAGCATCACATAAGATTTTATCGTTTGTTCTTGCTGCCTAAGAATACTTGTAACAGGTCAATGGTTTGTGTAATTTAAAATATGAAATCATATTAGGTACTTTTTTTTTTTTTTTTTTTACGTACTTATTGTTTATTGTACTTATTGTATTGTATATTTGTACTTATGTGAGAAGTAAAGTATATGTTTTCAAAACAGTAAGTACTTTCATAAAAAGCATAAACATAAAAATATTTTTATTTGGGAAATCTTACCCTACATACATTAGTTACTATCCATTTTCAATTTACATTCCTGTAACAACATTTAGATAGCTGTATTCAGTGACGGGCCATGCCAGTACGCATTTTTAATGCCCTTGTCAGGAGGCTCCGCTCTTCCGTAACTGTATTATTAATTATTAGTAGTGTAGTAATATGAGTTATAAGTGTTAGTAATTTTATTCGTGTTAGTTGAGACAATAGTAATTAATGTTAGTTAGTATGGGGGCTGGACTTACTGGGGTCTTACTAGGACGTCAGCAGCTATAAGTGGCTACACGAGACCGCGCATCACTCCTGCGAGCCAAGAGTTTTATTCTGTTATCGAACGACCCCGCTGGCCTGATGAATTAGTGAATATTTTTTTGAGTTTTGCAATAGGATAGCCTGTAGTAGTTTTGGTTTGATCGCCCGAAGTTTTCCCTTCGCGCTGGGGCCGATCAGGCCGATTGCGTAACTGAAAGGCAATCGGCCTGCAGGGTTACCAGAATTCGTTTTGTTTTTCCGAACAACCGTATAATCGATGTTCTCTCGTAGTAACCCGAAGTGTTCTAGACGTACCTCGCTCGAGACCTATCGCGTCCTGTGCACAAACTTTTGGTTTGCTTTTTCTTTTTGGTCTCATGTAATTAATTTTTGGTTGCATTTAACCTTTTTGTTTTCGCTATACAACAAATTCTCACAGTATAACAAACAACACTTAAATGCATAATGTTTTCAGGACGGGAGTGCAGAAACGTAAGCAATAAACGGTGAGTAACTAACGCAGCATAACCTCAAAACCTGGTCAAAATTGTAGCCCAAACATAAAAACGAAGATTGACAAAAAAATTGACAAACCACAGAAGAGACAAAAACAACGGAAGAAATAATTACGAACTGTCGTAGCTATGACGTTATGAATAAAGAAAGAGTTTCTCATTATAATTATGTTAAATAAACCAGTTTTCTATTTAAAACTTTTTAATAAATGTAATTCATAAAAAGACAATGGATGGAGGTCCACCGAGGCACTGTTGTTTCGTTTATAAGAATGAAATACATAATACAACCTTAATATAATATAAACAACGCACCGAGCGTATTTTGTATACGCACACAAATCAAAGGACATGTTCAAATATTTGTATGTTTAAATTACAAAATCTGTTTCTACTATTCAATGTGTTCAATTAGTTTTGATCACTTTTAAATAAGGATAGAAATAAACATTTATGACGGCGTAGCGTCACTGTCCTATAAACGGTTTTTTCTGATGAGTAAGCGTGAATTCATTTTGGTTTATTTTCTGTCTGTACCATCTGTATAGCGGAGTGGAGTACGCTCCAAGCTTCAGTTGTGAGTAGAGTCTACCATCTGTACAAAATATCCTTTCCCTGTATCGAGATGTGCATATTTCCACTAATAGTCGGGGGAGGTCAATGTATTCATGAGCAGATCCGGACTTAGTATACACA
>DWLO01001830.1:0-13867 GCA_018245335.1 Dalla quadristriga | reverse complement strand
GGATACTTTTGATCCCGAATTAATATACAGATCTCTAGGGAATGGAAACAAATGTAATGTTACATGCCAGATAATAATATGAACTTTTTTTTTTTAATAAGTACATATAAATATAAAAAGTGTCATTTTACTTGCTTGCTTGCTCGTATTGTGCTTTTGAACTGTATATTTTAGAATAAACTAATTTAAATCAGACGATGTCACTGACAGCTTATTTTTTAGTTTTTTATAATCATGTTTTAATTACATTACGTACAAGAATACATCATCACTCTTAAAAACTAGACTAAGTTTAGTTTGTCTTAGAGTGGAACAATTTCACCTGTAGGTATGTAGGAAGTATGAAATAATTATCTGTGCGCGGCTGGTCACGGCGCTGCTAGTATATATACTCGTGTAAAAACTGTTGAAAGTTCGGCATTTAACTCGCTGGTATTTTGCTTATAGGTACGTACATGATAAGCACAATACGATCACGCTGAAATTAACCATGCCCGGAGACATGCCGTGGCACAAGTAATAGGAGCGAAGAAACGCAAACACCTCTGCGGGCCTGGCTAATCGCTTAATCAAAATTTATTCCGCACTTTGATTTTAAATTTGGAACGCAACATTTATTACTGGGCCCCTCGAAGCAACCCTTCGCGGGAGCTTCATTATCGCGGATTAAGGCTGTGGAATATTTTATCGATCGCATCGACGCCGCCAGTATTCATTTTCAATTAAGCTCCAAGTATTTTATTAAGTCTGAGCGCGGAATTGATGAGTTTCGCGAACTAATATTTACAATACCGACGTGCGTGGCGCGGGCTATGAATAGATCACGACAGTTTGTGACAACGCGTTAACCTTAGATCTTGAATGTCTGACTCTTATTAGGCACTAGGGAGAGCTGGCGACTTCGCCGGCGTGTAGTCTCGAAATACAGACAAGTAAAAGTTTAAACAGTGAAAAGAGATACAAACGGTACTAAAAACGTTTGCGATATTGAGATAAAACATAGTCTATGCTGTGATATGATGTACTCGCTACAATTTGTAAAGTTCATCAAAATGCGTTCAGCGGTTTTGGAGCCTATTTGCGACAAAATAATTCTAGAAACGGTTGATTACGTTTAGGTGTCATATAAATAGCGTATTCCACTTATTGACCTTAATTTTAATATCACAGGCAGACACTCAATTTTATTCATTGGTAAGATTATAGAATTAAATTGATATTGAACATGTCCTATCATATATTATTCATTAAGTTGATGCAATCGACGACTCCGTGGCTCGTTGGTTAGTGACTCTGACGAGATGTGCGTCCTGGGTTCAACCCCCGGTCGGGGCAGATATTTGACAGATTTGTGTTTGTACTCGGATCTTGGGCGTGAAATTGTGTTTAACGTGAGTGTCAGCGACCCGCAACACAGGGAATCCTAGTGCGGGGGTGTGAGTGAGTATGCGTTAATTTATTAAAAAAAAACAGTCCTGCAGTATTTGTCATAAATTTATTTTTAAGTAAGTTCTGTTGTTCTATATTTAGAACAACAGAACAAATTGTCTAGTCCCAGCTCGCGTACCGCTTCCCGCTTTTCTTATTTCAGTGCCACGAACAGAACAGGAACTTTCATACGCCGCGTCGGAGTTACCTGCCAAAGAGCAGTATACCAGATCGATATTCAATTAGAATGAAGAACTGATTCCGAGAAACAACTCGAACAGATAAATTAGATGTTCTTCACAAAAGCATTGTTCGTGCGGTGAATGCGCGAGATGACTTCAATTTCCGGTAGCGATGGCGCTTCAGCGGCGAGCGACATGCACAACTTTTGAAGCTACGGTGGATCCGATGCACCTATGCACCTTTGTGCTTACACTGCTATAAGCAAATAGACGATCGCTACGAGCGAGTACACGAGCGGTAGTGACGGTAAAAAAATTGCTACTTAAGTGGGCGGGCGACTCCGTTTAATAGTGACCCTTTTAAGTGAAAGTCATTTTTCCATACAAATGGTCTACCCTATTGAATGTCCTAAGAAACGAAGTTAATAAAGTACATTTTTCAAAAGTATGCCTATACTTTTACAAACATTGAATATGTTAGAAAGTGCGACCGAGAGGGAAGCGATAAACGCTCTTAAAACTGTTAAATGCATCGTGTTACTTCGTCTAAATTCCCCCAATCAATTTTATTACTAATATTTTCAATGCACATACACACCTTACGGTTTTTATAATTATATTATGAGTTTTCAGTGGCAATAAAAGCGTTGCGTTTGAAACGCTCGTCTACGTGTCCTAAACGTTTTATGTTCGTAAATAGATGAGCTCCGCGCTGCGAGCGGAGGCTGCGTCTAATGCAATTTCCGTCGCAGGTGCGCCGTTAATGTTCCCGTGTCATTATATTAACCACTCACACTACATTATTTTTATCTACACTATTAAGTATTTGTTTCACATATTATTTACTAGCTATTGTCCAAGACTTCGTCCGCGTTAATTTAAATTTATCGATGTTTTCATTCCCTCGGGATCTGTATGTTTATTCGGGATCAAAATATCTATGACCAAAAGATCTATGACCATCTATGGAGACTCATAGTACTTCTCTATCAAATTCTATGAAGATCATACCATACAATCGCTGACCATGTCTGGTTCAGCTGTGAATGGGTATCAAACAAACAAACGCATTTCCACATATATAATATTAGTAAAATAAGATTATCTATACGAGTGAAATCGTATAAGTACTCATTGTATTATTATTTTAAATAGTACTTATTCGTTAATTCTTCAAATTATAAAATAATGCTATATCATTTTACTTATTTATACTTGTATTAATTACTATGGGCAAAAATTGATTGCACATGAAAAACATAATAGTGAAACATCCTCCTATATGTTGCTCTTGTTTAAGGCGATGATGATCAATCACCATCATTTAGCTCGTAGGTATAGGTATGTTCGTAACAGCTTTGGAAAATGACCAAACATACACAAAGATGTACTTAATTATCATAAATTTAAATAGATCGATAATGAGTGAGCGATGTCTTACGATAACTGAGTTTACCTAGACATGACTCCCTTAATTGCATTAAATCTATTGAACTATTAATGCACTAGAAACCAGAAGAGCATGTTTTTAACTTATCCCGTACATATGTTTTGTCTAGCGAATTTCCACGTCATAAATAGAGCTATTTTCGCTCTCGTAATGTCTTCCTTTTACGAAAAGTTAGTTAGCATTGCACACGAAGTCATTTTCACCTCGAAATCCCGACACGCATGGAGAGACCGATGAGACAAAGCCCCTCACTGAATGGAAAGTCGCTCCGTCCTTCAGACAAGCCGGGCTCGTCATACAAATAGGATATCGCGGGCCCGTGCTCGGATGCAGGTAATCCTATCCCCGCATGTCAAACATTGTGATGCCGAAAAGCTTTAGCAGCGCTACGGTTGACTTAGAACGGAGATTTTGATATAATCTGGCGCCAGTTCTAATATTAAGTTATAGGTAACCAAAACATAATTTATTAAATTATACCGATCCGTTCATGATTATGAAGTAATTTAGTTTTAATTTTTCCATGGTTCTTCATACCTAGGAGTATATATTTCTATACTGCCTTCGTTGTTTCTCTCATTGCACTAAGATTGACTGGCAGAGAACGCTTTCAGCGTTATGTCCGCATTTGTAACTCTACCTTTGTACAGTGTATAAAGGAATAAACAAATAAATAAATAGTTTGTTACTTTCAAAACAATGACAACCAAGTGTTTAGGGTTTCGTTCTCAATATCTCGAGTTTGAATTCTGGGCTGACACCTCGAATATACGTTTTAATACCGTGAGAAAGACTTTACTGCGTGCTCGTGAGTTCAGCATAAAGTGAAGTTTAGAGGCGTATGAAATGTGCTAACCCGCACTTGGCTAGTGTGTCCAAGTTTATAACCGTGCCGTACGCACAGTTGACCAGAGATGGATTCAAATCTATGACTACGAAACGTACGTACTAATTCAACGTACTCCCGGTAATATAATGTCGATTACACACAGCCATTAGGTAAGCGGAAACGCTTCAACTCACCTCAACGGGGCTACGCGCGCCATTGTCGGCGCAATAGCGTCCACCTTCGCGAAACGAAAACTTTTCAAAATGCCCCGTCAGTGGTGGCTTTATTAAAACCCACGGAGCATATTGCATAACTGACGGCAATAAGTAAGGCGAACGCCTCACTCTCCACCCGCAGCGAATTCAATATTCACAGCGAGTTGGAAAGTTTTATTATTGCGGCGTAAATATAATGAGTGCAGGTGAGGCAGTTTTGTCTGCAGGGATTTACGGCCGGCCATTATTCGCGCGAGGAAGACAATGAACGCGAAATTACTTATGCGGTGCGAACTCGAGGATTAGTTGCTAGTTTTGATGCTCTCTGTATGAAGTCGATGCGTCTACGAAATAGCAACATTGGGATGAAGACAATGTAGTATATATGATGGCGCGGCGCTAGTGGCGCTGCCTGCTAGGTCTGTGACATTATGCTGGAAGATCACTTTATAATCATTTTTGCACACACAGTGAGAGTGATGACTCTCAGTTAGCTACGAGCACTGCTCCGATGCGGATGTATAATATCCTGAGATCCCCTGCAGATCTTACAACTAGAAGTAAGTAAAATTATGTAAAATGTAAAATGCATTCAGTGAGTTTTAAAATACGATATAAATATATCAATTAAGATTCCCTGTGTCGAGAATTGCATGAAGATCATATACAAGAAATAAAATTATTACAACCATAATCTGAAAATAAACTGTCACAAGTGTACTCCAGTCGGAAATCGATGCCGTCACTTGGCTCAGCGGACACTGTTAATTATATTCCACTTATTTCTTTCATGGATGTGTTACGTATTTCTGACATTAGTAAATATAATTGTATAGCCACCTAACTGGCGTTATAATATTGTTAGGTACTTGTATTGTTATTTAATATTAGTAATTATGAGATAACTAGTAATTTACTATAAGATTCCTAAATGTCTGTCTCTTACGTCTTCTTTGTTATATAGAAATAGGTAATTTCTGGCGGCGGCAGTTTTAAGTATACCAGAGTTACGTGCGTACCGTACGTGTGTTCAAGATGTACCCCAATGCTGTGATATTGCTGAAATATTGCCTGAAAGATAGTAGGTTTAGTCGGTATTAAATACTGAAATGCTTTATTCTTTAAAAATGGTACAAGTAGAGCTCTCCATGAGGGTCGACACAAGACTGCCTGTGAGGCAGTAAAAAATTTATAATATACTTAAAAAATACGTTTATACGGAAAAGTTGCTGTAATACTATCATAAGCACTTTTTATTTTTATATCATTTAGGGTTTAAATCTAAATTAATTGTAGGTAGCCTAAAAGTTCCGCACTCAGTTTTCATCGAAGCCCAAAAGCGGTCATTGAAATGACCCTTTCCATATTTCTACCGAATCCTGTATATAAAGCCTCTGCTTTTGAAATATTTTTTTGTCAAAGGAAGCCCAATTTTTTCAGGGTCCAAACCCAAAATTACTTAAAAGCCATTTCTGTTTTACCCTCAAAGCGTTGTTTGGTTGAATGATTTGTTGTTTGGTCGAAATAATTTAGCCAGAGATCGTTTTTGATAAAATCTCTTATATAATAAACAAAAACATAACCAACGCAAATTGGATTGTATTTAAATAAATATTTAGTTATAGTATATTTAATTACATGTATTATATTTAATATCTTTAACAAAGCATTCTCAACATTTGATCATTTAAACTTGGCTTAGTTCGAACAGAAGTTTTAATTTTGCAGACTGATTCAAGACAAGTATTTTATTTCATACACCTATTTCGAACATAATCATATTTATAAACTACATCAACCGTTAAATCAACACAAAGTCATTGGTTTAGACTTAGCCAATAACAGTTTAGTTACTGGACTATGATCGGACCAAAACTAAGTAACCAAGTTTCTTAGAGTTGAGCTGTCTCAACCACTGTCTCCCCCATTAGCATCCCCAGGGAATATGATACAAACAATATTTAAAGGATATCGCCGTCACATAAATCAGAGCGCCCGAGGTGCGCGTATTTCATACTTAATTCTTTGCTCGGCTGTGCTTT
This sequence comes from Dalla quadristriga, assembly GCA_018245335.1. Taxonomy (NCBI): domain Eukaryota; kingdom Metazoa; phylum Arthropoda; class Insecta; order Lepidoptera; family Hesperiidae; genus Dalla; species Dalla quadristriga. The sequence goes on along the minus strand of DWLO01001830.1, from coordinate 7,721 downwards.
ATGAGCCGTCAGTCTCCTGTAAGATTATTTGCTTGTAAACCAAGTATGTTATGAATAATGTTATTCATAACATAGTAACATAACAACTATGTTATGAATAATGTTATTCATAACATACTTGGTTACATGCGAAGATTCCAGAAGATGTCCTTTGTTGTTCATCCATTGTTTTGTCAATCATTGTTTATACAAAAACAAATCCATATAGTTCAGCTCTTACGTTTTAATGTTTTCCAACGTTCTATGTGACTAAGTAAATATTTAAATTTAATCTTTTACTCTCACAGATGGAAATAAAAGCGGTGATAATGAAATTTGGCCGCTCATTCCAGAGTTTCAGAGTCCCGTTTCAAACTTGAATCCATGATGATTGGGTATATAAATTAAAAGCTCGCATTTTGAACTATAAAAGAAAACATTGCGAAGAAACTTGTTGAGTTGTATTACATAATTTGCATTAAAGACGACAAACAGACAAACGGATTATTATCTATTTACTATCACACAACAGAAACTTGAAAAGGAAAATTAAGAAGTTTAATAACAGAGATTAATTTTAACACATAATTCAACGTCACCCATTCCTGTTAAACCTCAATCTTTCAAGTCTCCTCCCTATTCAGAATCAGAGGGATTACGGTCCGAGTTCTCCACACTGGTCGTGCGCGAGTTGGCAGCAGATTTTTACGTTTCCAGATCAAAAGCGCATAAGATCTTCGGCAAGCGTTGAAAATGTATTAAATATTCTTGAACGAAAGTCATAAATCTATTGTTTGGGCAAATCTCAGCTGCAAGCTCCCTTGGCAGCCATATATCCCAATATCGCGGCTTCGGCCGCCGACGCCGCGCAAATACTTCGGGATCTCGTGTTACGTCTGCTGCTAGGGAATCTTTAGCAATAAGGCATAATTTTATCCGGAATTCGCGGGTAATTTTACACCTATTTGATCGTCGAAACCTGTCTGGTCATTGACCTTTACCAGAAAAGAATAGAGAGAGATTTATATCGTATATATTTTGTGTATCGATGGTGTACAATAAAGTGCATTATTATTATTATTCACAGGGCAAAAGATGTTGGATACGGTAAAGTAATGGAATTACATGCTGTTATCGCTCGGATTATTCAAATTAAAAGTATCAAAAAGAGACCACAGTTCTGTTTGAAAGTTGCTCCTCTGGACAAAAATTGAGACGGTTGGAGGCGGTGTGAAATGCGTGGTCGCTGAAGGCAAACTTAACGACCATGCCAGTAGGAAAGCATTTCTATCCTATGTGAAGTTGACTGCGACACTGGTATGCTCGTTTGCTATTTTCACTATCGTAAATAATCCAGTTTGGTGATAACTGAGTTGTTAAGACTTCAAGACTTTTGGGGGTCCGCAGTTCGAATCCCAGAAGAACTTATGACTTTTCTAAGTTATGTGCGTTTTAACCAATTTAAATATTAGCCTGCTTTAACTCAGGCAATTGATGTCGATGAAATACTCCAGTACATAGTAAACATTTTAACAAAAGAAATAGGCCATAAATTGTTTACTGCACCAGTTCCGTTTAGCTTACAATAACTAGCTGGCAGCTAGCTAGCAAGCATTTATTAATTAGCTTAAAAAGGCATCCTCTACACGACAAGAGCTGGTTCACGACCTACTTTCAACTTCTTCAACTATCGCAAAAATTCATTTAAATTGTGGGAAGGTGCTTCACCTATTTTTGGAATTTCTACTAGTACAGTAGGCTCAAATACTTGGAGTCACAATTCGAAATCGGCTCTCGTAAAGGATTTTCAAATTACCTTTAACCCATGTAATGTTGCTTCTACATCATCCTTTTCATCATCCCACTCCTGATCCAAACTTCACATTCTAAACCAAATTTGAAGAAATCTGGAGAAAAATAGAAAAATCTTGGACTGCATATATTTTTTTAAATATTGTCTCACTTTAGGTAAAGTTATGATTAGTTATCAATACGTACGTTAAACTTCGACATCAAAACCAGCTAATATACTTTCGTGGCTCTTTGGTAAATAAGTAAATTTAGTAAGCCCCTGATCGACCCACTGAAGGGACTTTCAATTGAAGATGCAACAGTGTGGATTGGCGGAAGAGCCAACCCGAGGTCCTCAGGCCGTGTTCGAAGCTGGCCAAAGATGCGTTCCTTCCCTTGAGGAATATAAGTGTAACTGGCATCTACACGTTTCCGACCGAAACACAATTGTTAAAATGGATGTAGCGTTGGTACTGCCCCGGTACTGAACCGTATACAAATTCTACCACCGGGCAAGGTTCTACGCTCTTGAGATTGCTTAAAATTGACGTTACGATTGCAGTTACGATTGACACAAGCCGCGGGGCGATGAGTGCTTCAGCCTGCGGCTAGTCATAGCTAATTATGGAGATACGTAGTGTTCAGAAGCCACGATGCGAACACGGTTCTAGCAATTTACGCAAATTGTGCGCAGCTATCGTCCCATGTAAATGTCGGGCCATCACAATGGACTCCAAATAAGTTCTGCCAGCTCTTTGATTTCCAAATTCACACCCCGTTTTACGCTCACTAATTTTCTTATTCGGACACAATTTCACCGACGGACCCCTCACAACAATAATTTTGCAGGGAAACTATTATAGTCGGGCCTCTCCAGCTAGTAATTAATTTTGCCATAAACCGGCTCAATTGAAGCGTAAAGATTTCGTGTGGGCTGGCAAGAAAGTTTTGTGAATGATAATTAATTTTCAATTAGTTCGTGTATTTTTAAGGACACAACCCTTTCAAATTATTTTCTCGGAATATTAAACTGTTTTGAACACAATTATTATTTTGATGTTTAAGGAATCCCTATTGAAAGGCCTGCCAATATCACAAAGTATTTAAGGGTCAGAGCGAGTAGGGTATAGGATGTTTAGTTGGTGTAACTCTTTTTATGTCTATCTTATGAGATGGATATTTTCTCACAATAAGATAAGAATAGATCATCTAGAAGAACTCTGGCATATTGTTCCAACATTCTCCATGTTGGTGGTGGCAAGGATCTATGACCAACCTACACAGTATTTTTTTTTTTTTTTTATCTTGGGGATATCCTCATCCTCAACCTACACAGTAAAACAACTAATCGACTAAAGACAACATCAACAGACGCATACAGCACATTACTACAAATAACGACACAGCCTAGCACAAACTCTTATTTATCCCAAAATTTTTTCTCGAGATTCAAACTTGGGACCCCTCACTCGGCAGGCAGGATAACTACCAACCGTGCTTCGAAGTTCTCTACAATTGTCTAACCGACTGCCTAACGTATGCCCCGAAGCATGAAAGCTATCTTCGTCTTCCTGTGAATAAAGTTACAAGACAGTGCAGTGGTCTTATGTAGCAGCTCATGGACATCTGTAAGTATAACAGACGCGTCGTGTATTTAACCTGTAAGTACGTATGGCGACAAAATACAGTAGCAAATACATAGCCATTTAGATCAAATTGTAGTCATAATTGGATTTATAGACGTAGATACTCGTATATATACGTATACAACTCGTTAGGATGCAAAGACGTCGGTTCAGTTCGCGGACAGTAAGACTCGTCTAGCACATTCTCACCTGGGGCCCGGACTTGCAAGACTTCGCAACTTTGACGGCGCTTCAATGCGGCCAGAAATACTGAGAGAACATCCAACAATCGATAACTATGAAACATTCGATGTACAATGCCAACAACAAGGCTGCGCGATTGGAAGTATGAAAATATTGTAGCTGTACTGATAAATAGTCCAGAATATACTTTAAAGTAGCGCAAAAGGAATTTTGTAGGTACATTTTTTGTTTTGTGTGTTTGTTTGTTCGAGCAAATATATGAATACAAAACAATTTATTTGTCTCAACGTCACACAGAATAAACAGGTGGCTTAAGATAATTAAAACTAGGCACCTAATTAAAACGAATTACATAACAGACTTGTGTAGGATGTAGAAAACCCTGGGGTGTAGTTAATACTGGCCTCTGTGTCGCAGCGACAAAGAGAAATCTAGCTCAGGATTGTGCTGTGGAGAAGCTCCAGCAGTGCTGTTATTCTGCTATATTAGTATTATCTGCTAATAATTCGGTTGTAAAGTCAACCTTTATCTAGATGTAGCGAGGAATTTTCAAATTGACAAGGCAATTTTACAAACACGATGTAACAAAATGAGAACAAAACTCTGATAAGTTAAAATACGAAGGTACAGACGTAAGCAAGTCTATAATAATATAAAATACCCCAATATTAGTAACTAATTATTAATTCAGTTACTGGAGGAATTGGAATTTACTACAAGCAGCTTTGAGTTAACGAGTTAATAAAATACCTATTTCAACGTAGCGAATATTAAGGTTGGCACTACACGGTCGCCGCGAGTATCTAGCAACTTTTAAAGTTCCAGTAAACCGTTTTTAGTCCGAGGCAAGCTCGTTTTTACTTCTCCTAATTAACTGCGGGGCCATGCCGGCACGTAAAGCCACGTTCAGCCATAAATACAGCAAGAAATCGGGACCATCCCCATAAATTCCTCTCGTAAAAGGTTCTGCGATTATGTTAGAGGGTGGTATTAGCAAAGTTTGTCCGATCGAGGGGGGAGACCCCCCTCTAATACATTTTTCGTTGATGTAACACGATTTCTCGACGGCTCTCGGTTACGTGATGGATTAAGAAGCGGCTTGGTCTCACCACCGACGGATTAAGACGGGCCTTCAATATTTAGGGCACCGCCTCTAATATACAATGTTTGCCTGTTAATAGACTTTGCTGAGCGACGCTTCAAAAGTAAGTGAAGTAATCGTAATGTTCCTCATTTTATTTATTACTGTAAAAACATTCTTATCGCTTACTTACTTACTCTTCTTTCACTATTTTTGGGCTCAAATGAATAGTACCTAGTGCCGTAAATGTCACGAAATTTTAAAGCAAACTAACGCTTATGACTCTTCTATTAGATGACGCACTCGATATTTCGAGCACACGTTAACGCGAAATGCCATCTAAACTCTTTACATTATTAAAATCCATCAAAGTTAGATAGGCAATAAAGAGAACGGATCGCGGATCCGAGGTGCGTTGTTCACGAACCGGATCCCGTCTCCAATCGCGCGTAATGTATTTATGATTATTGTTAGAGCTGTTTCGGGAAAAATGGAGCGGGGCGTAAGCGAAGGAGTTAGGTTGGGGGTACGGAACATGTTTAGCTCTGAACTTATAAAGAATAATATTATTTTTCAGGATAAATAAATAAACGCTTACACACTCACACTCGGATTCCCTGTGTTGCGGGTGGCGGACACATACATAAAACAACACAATTTTGCAAATCCAAGACCCGAGTACAAACATTTGTCTGCCAAATAAATGTTTGTTCCGACCGGGGATCGAATCCGGGACCGACAATTCGTCAGTTAGGCTCACTAACCAACGCCGTCACAGTCGTCATAGGTTTTGAACATGCGGTAGATTAGGTTTTAGTGCACACAGACGTGCATTCTCCTATTTTTACCTAACGGGCACTACAAAAAATGGATACAGTCTTATTACTAACGATTACTAATCAACTAACATTCTTATTAACACCTAATGATTAGTGAACTAAGTGAACCTAACTGTCCTCTTAGAAGTTAGAAAAGTTGTCCATATGTTTTGGAGTATATTCGAGTGGTTCGGATATTATTTTTCCACGACATTCCCTTTCACATTGCAGGGCAGGGTTTCGTTCAATTACGAATGTGTTTTTATTTATTAGCAAACGTTGTTAATTGGTGCAAATTTTACAAATTTTCCTTACATCCGACGTCTAGAGACGAGTGGCAGCCCCCGAAACGTATAAATACTGAATAAGCAGTAAACTGTATTACTTCGAACCCTTTTCACTTGGCGAATTAGTAAAAAGCTACTGGGGGTGAAAATTTTAACTTAAATGCGCCCGTAAGCTTTCGTACCTTAAGCGGCTTACGCATGATACAAGCGCACGTTCTCCATACATTTATGGTACACGAAGCAGTCAGGTTTGATACCACCGATAATCAGATGTTGCATATATCCCGATATTCCCTGAGAAAAATCGCTAAAGGGCAAAAAGTTCTATGGAAATGAGTCATAACTAACTTTTCCTACACAGGTCTAGTCTATGGTTGAAGCAACAGGATCGTGTGTAAGCCGCTTAATCATTCGTAGCTTACCTGCGCGTGTGTCTGACAGTCCGAAGTGATTACGTTGCATAGTACCCTTCCTTTTGTTTGTTTTGATTTTGGTTAATTTGATTTGTGACATTTTTCGTGTGTACAGACGCGCGGAGCATTAAACGGAGTGATTTACTCGTCAAGTCTCGCGCTGTCAGTTCAACGAACGAATTTTTTAGTTCTCTTATTTCATTTTGTGGAGACATTTTTTTCTTTGTACGAAGGCACGCGATAAAGTTTCAAGATTTAGATTTTTTAGTTAGTTTGAGTTATTTTGCTGTAATCATTTTTTAATTGCTGAATTCTGTGATTCCTCAATCAGGAATTAAGTAAAAAAGTTTATAGGCCTGGCAAATCCCTTGAAAATACTTTGCAAGAGTTATAGACTTATTAGCGTAGAATGTAGATTTAAACGTCTTATTCTTTTCCGTACAGAGCGATACTGTCCACACTTTGAAAAATTAGTTAATTGATCAAATTAATATTACTTAGGACTCCTGAAGATGCTGCATAGCATTCATAAATTTTTCACTCAAATTCATTATAGCTCGTTTGCTCTACATACAATAGGAAACGATTATTTTGTAGTGACTATCCATTACTCGTGCTTACCTTTCTTCATGCCGAATTTCAAATTATCAACGGATATTACGCGCCAAACTTTATAGACAGTCTGATCTGCGTGCGCTTCGATGCGCAGAACACATATTGCGGGTATCGCTGGAACGTGCGGGCGGGGGAAGGGGGCGCAAGCGGCGAATGGCATCCCCCCGTAACCCGCGCTCAGCCCGCCCGCCATCTTCATGTGTCTGTATATGCGTGGGAGCTAAGTTCAGAGCAGCCAGAAAGTTTGGCGCGACCTATAATTGACGTAAAATAATTTAAAAAAATCGAAGTACAAGAATTAATACAAGATTTTTTTTTACCAAAACGACGACTTTTAGACGGGACAAACGCAAAAATTTGCCCCTCATAAAGTCAGTTCCCATTACACGACTATTAAAGTCAGTCACATGTCAGGCCCATTAACTCTTAACCAAACATTGTATTCGCCGTGCATTGCCCGGCTACGAGCGCCGTGCGTCAGACAAAATTATCGCGTAATTGCAAATACCAACACACTCGTAGACGGGCCCGAGGCTGTCTAATTAGCAAAAAGTTAATAAACAGACACACGAGCTGACATTGACAAGCTCCATGAAAATGCCGAGATGAAACACGTTTAATTTGCACACTCGTTAATACATGTGGACGCACGCGCGAGACAAGTGGTAGGAAGTATGCATTGAACAATGTTTACCCATAGTATTAATACTGCTTTATAATAATAAAATAAATAAAAGCGCCTTCTTATGCATGTCTTACAATAACTATCATATTAAATGCCTATTATTCCTATCTTATCGCTATGTACAGTAAGTTAAATCATTCGATACATTATTTTTTATTCAGTATTGAATCTTCAAATATTCATCAAAACGCTTAAGACTTTCAAATGTTTAATAATTTTTTTT
>DWLO01001829.1:0-13871 GCA_018245335.1 Dalla quadristriga | reverse complement strand
CCTTATGACGAAATAAATAATTTAATTTCATTCCAAGTCCCAGAACCCCTTCCAAAAAATTCAACCAGTCAAAGTAGTGATATGTACACTGCAGGCTGCGGCCAAATTTGCCCCTTCGTTAGTCCATAATCTCCCTTCAATCCTACTTCCATGGGTAAAACTGCACTTCAATGTTTATTTCATAAAGTAATATTTGCAAATCCGGATTTGACCCGTTTTTCACAGTTAACTTTTTGTTTTTGATATAATATCTTTTCACTAGCTTCAGGAACGTAGGTGCGTTTTGTCTTATATCAAACCTTGGTCTGGCGCACTACCGCGGCTCAAGTGTACTTCGCACGTTAATATGAGACGGTATAAACCACAGGAACCTTGCGACGCACGGCGGCGGCGACCGTCTCGATAGCTGCCTGCTGACCCACGATGAACTGCTTGAGGCGCTGCTCGAGCGGGAAGCGGCGGCGCTCCTCCGCGGCGGCGGCGGCGGCGGCCTCCTCCCAGCGGCGCGCGTGCTCGAGGATGACGTCGCGCGTGGGCGAGGGGTCCCGCGCGTAGTGCAGCGCGCGCCGGCCCGCGTGGTCGCGCGCCGTGGGGTCCGCGCCGCCCTCCAGCAGCGCGCGCGCGCCCTCGCCCGAGTCCGCGAGCGCGGCGTAGTGCAGTGCCGTCCACCCCAGGAACGACGCGCGCGCGTTCATGGCGCCGCAGAACTCGTCCTCGCGCCGCTGAAACGTTGCTCGTTTGGGTTGCTCTACTCCGATATTCTTCCATACAAACGTCAGGGGGTTATTACTACTGTGCCCATCAGCATCTAAGAATTACATAAATAATCTAAGTAATCTATGCTCGTATGGAACAATTGGGATGCAAACAGAGTTAAGATGATCCGTATGATGTCTTTGGGTTCCAGATCCTTGATGGTGCAAGATGAGACTAGGCTTCCGTCTAGTAAACGGCGTCCGCTTAGTGTTAATGCGGTGCATTCATGAAGGACATGGATGAGTTTCCTCTGCTTCGTTGCAGAATCTACAGGTACCATAGTTGGCTTTATGTGTGTATGTGTCTGTGTACCCTACAGCGGGCAGTGGCTACCTGAAGTGTCTCGAGCGGGTGCAGGCCGGCGGCGGCGGCGGCTGGCGAGGCGCCGGCGTAGCGCTCGCGCAGATCGGGGCGCGCGCCCAGGCGTAGCAGCTCGGCCACGGCGGCGGGCTGGTCGTTGGCGGCGGCCGCCATGAGCGCCGTCCAGCCGAGCGCGTGGCGCCGGTCCGCGGGCCCGCCCTCGCCGTCGTCGCGGGCGCTCCACGATGAGCGCGACGCCTCCACCTGCCTGTGTTATTCATAGTAAAAAAAATATTATGTTTATGTTTTAAAAAGATTATTGTTGTAGACCACATTGTGTCACACTAGACTTATCCTATATATTATTATAATTATAAGATGTTTTGAATAAAACAATAAAATGTTTATTTTACATTGCTGGAAAAGAGTTGATTGTACAAATCATAATATTGTAAGATCCTATAAGTAAGATTATGTGACTTCAGGTGTGTGCTTTATGGCAACATACGCCTTACATTTGCTTACCTACGTAGTTCTGGAATGTTTCCAATTCTGGCAGCCTTGAAGAATCTTTTCTCTAAAAAGCAAACAGAAATTATTTTAATTCCATCCATTTACTGATTCTGCTTTCATTAGATTTGCAATTTTGTGTACTTCATCTCTCTGACAGAGAATATCCTCAAGTTATACAGTTATATAGCTACAACAGATGGTAGCCTAGGGCATGGATGCATGGTGGGGGGAGGATTCATAAATGCTTTGTCCACACATCTCTACGATCCAGACCACACTCATAGAATGTTATGCTAGTAATACTGCTACACAACTAAAACGGGTATGGGGGAGTGTCTGATATAAGCCCATCCATCAGCCTTTACAGGTCTACTGCTGGACATAGGCCACGATTAATTGAAGCCAATTTGACTGGTCCTATAAAAGGATATAAGTATTGTATATTGAATATGTGCCACTCCCAAGCGTATGACACCAAAAGTACCATTGTACACATTATCTGCTGCCAGTAGCGCCAGGCCCAGCGTAGCGGCTCCGAGGACGTAGCGCCTTCGCCCATTTGTTTGCCGCTCGGTGATTGACGCGAGGACCTTGGAGCTGGAGACACGCCGGACTGGCACCACCATCAGCCGCGTTGGGCCCGGGGCTCCCTTCAGCAGCCGCGCCGCTGACGACCGAAAACTTGACATCCTAAGCGACTGACCGAATTCTACCATGGATTAGATCACTCTATTATGATTTTGATATTGAAGACAATCCGATTGATAAAGTACCTGAGGGCCAGGCATGTTTACTTTTTTAAGTTAGAACATGATGAATAATAGGTTTATTAAAGTTGTTACATCAGTAATTTTATTTTATTTTTTATTTGTCATCAATAGCGTCTTGCTTGTCTTGAAATGTCCTGTGAAGTGAAGAACAAAATGTCATTGTCAAGTGTCACAATTATTGTGAACAGTCTGTGATGCAGACTATCACAGAGTCCATAGTCACAATAGAGCCACAATCTCTTGGGAGTATAGCAAGTAAGTCTGCGCGCAACTAACGCGTGCAACTAAATCTAAAGACATATTTATTTGTGAGTAGATCGTTTTTCTTTCTTGGCAATTTTAAAAATAATTTTTGATCGTAACTTTATATCAATTTAGGATTTTTTTTTGGCATAGATTTACCTGGAACGCACTATAACTGATAAGGATATTGTCTATGAATATAGTATTATTATATTCTGTGCACCTGACTGCCTGACCTGACAGTTCGATAATTTTGTGAGGATAAGAAATGATTTGAGTTTTGTTTAGGTACCTTTATTTATTACATTTCAACTTGATTTCAAAAAAATTATATATATATTAATTCTTATTTCTGTACAGAGGTGGTACATTTCCAAAAAACAAGGTTGATTGAAGTGAAACATTAAATAAATTAGTTTATATAAATCGGCGTTGCTGTGTTGACATATGAAGTGGACTGTTTATGTGGGAGAATTTCGCGGGGTTTCGTGACCGGCTGCAGGATGGCACTAGGAGGCACGGCGTTCCTGCAGGATGCAACAATGCTGGAGCAGTTGCTCGAGGAAATTAACTTTCAGCGCACGAAGGAGATGCGACAACTCATGAAAGATGGTAAGCTTTAACCATAAACCCTTGTAGAAGCTTGTTAGAAGATCGATGTTTAAAATATTGCAAGATATCCTTCTTACTTTGCTTGCATATGCACATATATCTTAGAGACAATAAAATTTGTTCGAAAATACCCCAACTTGTATACAAAACTTGCAGCACAAAAGCAAGCCCCAATACAATACAGTAGTACATATTTCGAGTTGGATTTAGTAACCAGTAGTACGAGTGGCGCGTGAAAGTGGTTAGGGTTAGTGGAGGTTCTTTTTCTGATAACAACGAAACAACTCGATGATGCACCGTTTAAAAGAAAATTGAAAAGCTATATTTAATTGACTGCAATTCACTGCCTATTTTCGGAGTGAAACTGGCGACATTTGTGCTGTCATAGAAATTTAATAAATATAGTGAATGGAACCTCACACACCCTGTGTTCCGCTTTCGTGTTTTATTACTTTTGAGGTTAGGATAGTTTCTATCAATTTTCTCGGAAACGGTATGTCACCGATAGTGGAGAGTGGTATCAATGTAATCAGCATCAAATCCCCACTATTTCCTTTCCTCTTCCCTCTCCCCCCGTGCTACCAGATACAACATTTTAACTACACAAATTATAATGATACTGTACCTTACTGGAATTCACATTTAAGTAACAACTCCAAATCATCTAATTCCGATGGAAGATTATTTAAATTCTGAATAAATTAATGATTTAATATAATATACTTACAATTGAGGCAACTGTAAAAGATGATGTGTGCTACCAAGACAACCAAAGGGTTGAACGAAAATTTTGCTGTGTCAACTAAATTCATAAGCCACCTAGTGGAATAATGAACGGTTTGATAAGTTAATATGGATACTACTGTGATAGTTTTCCTTATTGCCACTAGGTGTCTAAGATTTGCGACAAGTATACGGTAAGTGTGAAACGAAATCTGTAAAAATATAGTAATCTTTTCAGTTTTTTCAGTCACAAGTCACAGTTAATTGACAATACTTGTACAGCTAAAATAAAAGTGTTAGATTAGGAAAAACATTTATTGAACTTTATTTTACAACAGCAGTGGTTTAAATGGTTAGTTACATCTTCCCAGTACAACTTATTACATAATTCCTTTTTAGGTTCCAATAGGGCTTTGGTTTCAGCCTCGCTTAGAGCAGGTGTTGTGCCGGTTCCACAACATCCAGGTGTCCTAAGCTAACATTATTAGTATAGTATGATCCCAACACATATTAAACAACAGATATTAAACAATTCTTACCAACATCAAATTTGTTATGTACTATAACAGTATTATGTGATTCAATAATTAAAACACAGACTTTACATGACACACTATTATGAGTGAGTGTGTTGCATTTGAGATTGCAGTGAATCACCTTATTATTAAATGTTGAGCTTTGCTTGAACAAAGTTAGGTCCTTAAAGGTCCCTACAGAACCTCAAATCAACAATGTCTCTTTTTTTGGCCCATTCATTTCATATCAATTATTTACAAATACAAAAAGGACGTCACAGATTCGGAATGTGGTGCCTATCATATTTCTTCACATTTTGAAACATAATTAATATCATTCAGTTAGTATCGTGCCCAAATAATTGTACAACACAGTATCACAATTACAACATAAGCTGAGAGAGCTCACACACGCACCGACTTGTCACTGGAACATGTAAACATACAGCTTTAATCTAATAAAAGTTTGCATAGAAAATAATTAAATTTTTACAGTCAACACTAGTGAATTTAAAGCTATAAATGTATTCCGTTATTATACATATAATATAAGTTGAATGTGCATGGGAGGTTTACAATTTTTATATAAAATTTATTTTGTTTACAAATTGATTACTATAGTCTGTGTTTTGTAACAATAACCTCGGAATACATATTTTTTTTTTTCTAAAAACGATGCAAAACCAAATTATGTAAGAGTTATGTATTTTGAGCAATATCACCAAGTACATACATGACTAAGTCCAGCTTCCCCTCTCCAACTTAGCTCAATGCAACTTTCTTAACATTAAATTAAAATTATAAGGGCAATTCCACATTATGCGACTTATACTACATTTGAAAAACATTGCATTGAATTTGGCTATGGTTTAATTGGAAAAAATTTTAGTCAGGTTTCAATTCCTAGGATTGTATGTGTGATTGACAGAGTATGCAAAACGAAGTCAAAAGTAAAGTAATTGAAATTAAAGAAAGACTTAAATTGTTTAAATCAATAGCCCAAGACGAGAAATATTAATATTCAGTTCAGATAAAGTACTGTTTATCTTGGCAGGTGCTAAAACTCAATATTGGGCTCAAGACCATTACAGTTTTAACCCTGAAATAAGTACTTATTACGTAAGTATCTAAATTACAAGCTCTTTTTCGGCAGACCTTATCATAAACTAACCATTCCTTCCTCTGCCAGCCACTTGCTTGGAATTGCCCATAAGTTACATCACTAACAACATTACAAGATAACTCCAACAAAACAATATACACATAATATTTATTCTTTATGGACATAACTAATTGTTTAGGAATCATTAAAAGCGGGAGCAGGTACACTTGCGAGATTCACCGCCCATGCACTGGCTGCACACCTTCAGCCACAATCAATTCATAACAAAACCATTATCTAGAAACTACATGCATGTACGTGTATTCATTGCGAGCGGAAATATTTGAGTGGGGTAACCATGATGATCTTGGCGAACGGATTCGAGATAAAAGCAGATTAGCTACTCCGATGACGCCACGTGGAATCACGGAAAAATATTATTGAAGTGTCAATCTTTGCTTTGTTCAGACTTATCCCTAGCTAGACGTATAGACGGACACAATAAGCTCATGTCTAAAGAATCCTTGAACGCCCACCTCGCCTAATCTCATGGAAGTGTAAGCGACACGTACTATGCGAGTTACGGCTACTCTACAAATACTTTATTCAAATAATGTTCGAAGGCACTTATAAACCAGTTTGTCTCTAACTTTAAGACCTATCGGTAGAATGATAAGCGAATTGGATGCTGCGACATGCAATGATCATGTTATTAAGTGAACAGACAGCTCCGGCAACTTGCTTACAAGAACGACAATTTGGAACTGCTGCCGCAAACCGAGGGCGCACATGAACACAGATGCATATATGTAAAATAAGTAAAATTTTCATATGGGTCCTGTAACCTGCAATAAAGACATTTTATTTATTTATTTATATGAAAATAATTTTGTCGTCAAATTGCCGTCAGTCTGTAAGAGCCCTAAGAGCGCGACACTGGCCACGCTTGTTGCAGAGTCGGGGTTCGTGGTGCTGCAGGGGACCACGTACTGGACCGACCTGTTCGTGCGCCACTTCCTGTTCCAGGAGGAGCAAGCTATCGACTGCGACGATCTGCTCTTCTTCGTCAGGAAGCGCCACGTCAAGGGCTCCTCGCGCTACCTGCCCAAGTACGAGGTACGGACTTTACTCACGTGCGACCCCACGTTACATTATCAAATTGGCCCCGTACGATGGGACCTAGCATGCTTATTTCGTATTGTGTAAGTTTTTTTTTTTATAATGTTAAACAGTTATGGTCCTTAAGGCGCACTTCCAGTCTAATCCAGCTTATATTGTGGCAAATTGGATAATGTAATGTGGGTTTTACACGACTACAATTCGTAACGACTAAGTTCACATCGACACGAGGATTAAGAATTAGAATGCGCGCGTCATCCGCAAACAGTACATCGGGTGACGGGTGTGACGGGCGTCGTTATCGTTGTGTAGCGACCCCGACGACAGAGGGGGATCTGCGACTGAAAATACGGCAAGTTATTGCGACGCAATCGGCCGGGACCAGTTCCTACTGCCCAAACATACCATTGTTCGTGTTGGTCGCGTTTCTGATTTATAAATATACATTTTTATTCTACTTCGGGCCAGCTCACCGTAAAAAGTTAGAAAATAATGGTGCCTTTGTTCACAATGACTAAATTGTTCTACTAACTTCATACTTGAGTATAAAAATATGATCTATGATTGAATCGACTTGTGCAAGTTTCCAAGCAGCCGCACGCGGCCGCTGCTTCCTCCCTGATTAGCACCATTTGGATTAACGTCACAAAACTCTTTCAGACAAATCTTTGGAAATACAAAAAGTTAGCTTCGATAACAGTTATGTACTTTATTTTAAACAATGTAAAAATATGATTTGTTACAACGGGCTGCTCGCATGCGCGCTCGCGGCGATCACTCGTCGCATCTCAAAAACTAATCACAGTATATTTTGTTAATAAATAGTAAGTTCATTTTAGACTCGACATTTATCAATAACCGCTTATAAAATATACAATTTACAAAAACAAAAATTCTATCAACAGTCGACAGTAATTGATCGATTATTGTTCTCTGTAAAATGAAAATCGAACCTTAAATCTACTCAACAATAAAAGCATACGAGGTCGTCGGTAAAGACTATGGAACAGTCCGCTAGGCCGCGCTAGGCTGGCCTAGGCCGGCGCTAGGCTCGCTGAGTTATCAGTTATCACAATCGCCTCACCGCCCCGCTCACCGCCCCGCTCACCGCCGCCGCTTTTCGCAGACGGACGTCGAGGTGTTCCGCAAGGACTCCAAGAAGCTCCCCATCGGCGACCCCGAGATCGACTGGGAGGAGACCGTCTACTTGAACCTGATCGTGCACCAGTTCGACTACACCCTGACGCTGGCCATCTGCACGCGCACCAGCCCCAAGGAGCTGCAGGTGCTGAAGCGGCATTCGCAGAAGGTGAGCGGACGGCCTCTAAAGTACATGTCTAGGCGCTTCCAACGACGAGGGGGGACAAAGCGTTCGCCGGGACCCGGAGCCTCCGGCGACGTGCCTCGAGATACCGTCTCCGAGGACAAACTCCCGACTATATTCAGCCGTGACGGACTCGGCGCTCTTTCTTTTCTTTCGTTATTAGAAGCTAACACCCATTTTAGGTAGTCGGAGCGAGTTCCGCTCGGCTACAGTCGTTCAACCCCTTCGCCGTGGAAGGCCGGCCTCATACGCGCTCCGGCGGCGGCGGGGCGCGCGCGCGTCACTAGCTGAGCCGGCTGAACAGCTTGGTCCGCGGCCAGGGCAGCGGCCAGTCGTACCGGCGCGGCACGGGCCCGCGCACGTTGCCCTCCAGGTACACGAACAGCCAGTACCACCACTCGCGCTGCACCATGTAGTGGTTGTACCCGCCGCTGCGGTGCGGCGTCACGAGCAGCGAGTGGTACAGCCAGAAGAGCCGCGTCGTCACGTAGTACGCGATCACCACGTCCACCGTGTAGTGGCCGTGCGCCAGCAGCACGAGCGACACGCCGAGCAGCGCGGAGCCCCACATGGCCCAGTGCACCGCCCACAGCTTCTTCGGCGAGTACTCCGCCACGATCAAGTAGCTCAGGACCAACACCATCGTGTGGCCCGAGTAGATGTAGTCGCCGCAGTACGTGTGCTTCCCGTTGATCGACAGCCCGAAGCCGGATATCAGGTAGAACATCCGCTTTATCACCAGCAGCGGCGTCGTGTTGTTGCTCTTCGGGCTGCAGTAGTACGTGGTGCTCGACACGGGCATGACGGTCACGAACATCGTGATCGAGCGGTACAGGTACAGCAGGCCGATGATGAGGAAGAGGCGCCGCGCGACGATGAAGCGGTGCTTGTGGAACACCACGAGGAGCATCGCCACCGTCGTCGAGATCATGATGAGGTACTCGGACACGGCGAGCCCCCAGTCGCGGGCGGTCACGTTGTCCAGGACCACGTCCGGCAGCGGCTTGGTCGCGTTGCGGTCCGGCAGCCGCTCGTGGACCAGCGAGAGCGACATCATGTTGACGCAGACGCAGACGAAGAGGAAGAAGAAGGATACGATGGTCTTGCCGATCTCCTTAGGGTAGCGCTCCTCGCGGACGGCGCCGGCCGGGATCTCGACGACGAAGTCGCCGGCGTGCGTGCGCTGCGGCGAGTGGTCCTGGTCCGGGTCGGACTCGTCGGTGGTGGGCTGCGGCGCGTCGGGCTTGACGCAGCGCGCGAGCAGCGGCTGGCGCTGCATGAGCTCGGCCTGGCTGGGCATCTCGCCGGGGAGCCGCGCGTCGGAGGGGCGTCGCGACGCGTTGTTGTTCAGGTCATTCCGCTTGAGGTGCGCGAAGTTGATGCCCCGGATGTCCTCGCGCGCGACGCACGACACTATGTCGGCATCGCAGTGCGGCGGCGGGCGCGGCGGGCGCGGCGCGGGCGCTGGCTTGGCCGGCGGCTCGCGGGCCAGGTACACGCGGACGGACTCCACCAGCGGCTCCGCGAAGTTGATCTGCTTCGGCGGCGACGGCTCCTTGTCCAGGGAGCGGGCGGAGATCGTCATCCAATCACCATTAGGTTGGATCGAGCCTGGAATGGAGAGAATTGTTCCTTTAAATCATTGCTTTAATTTGAACGCAATTTTGCGGTTTGTCGAACTCGGTCAGCTACTTAAGCTTTATCGTGCTGTATTGGTAAGTTTCGTGTTAATACTTAACTTTATATGTATTTAGATCGTATGCCTACGAACATGATTAACGACTTTGTTGACTCGCTAGATCGTACGTATTACTTTATAGCTCGATCAACATTTTGAAGTCATTACCATCGACGGACGCGAACGTCACGCGTCTCTTTGCATACTAGCTCCGTGAGAAGTAGACAACCGGTTTGTAAGGTAACTTGACACTGCTTCGAGGCGTATGTTATTTCTGTTCACGCTATTTCACACATTTGAATCGTCTTAGCGCCTAATGAAACTCTTCGAAAAACTAAATGTAGTTGGTTTGTTTGAACCCATCGGTGGTCCGCGTATCGGGAAGCATCCAAACGAAACTAAAATTAAACTTGTAGTGTCGTGACCGCGCGTGATTCTAGACGATTCGGTGCGTTGTAAACAAACGGGCGATGCAAGCAGAGGTGTGGGTTAAAGACCGCGAGCGCGGCGGCCCGCTCCGCCTGTCGCCGCTCGGCAGCCCTCCGCCGCGCGCCCTGCGAGATGCACGCACTCGTCTCCCTGACATATTTAGATCGACCGATAGCGCTCACGCGCCGCTGCATCGCGACGGCTCGCGGGCGGAAGTCGCAATCGACACCCGGGACTCACCCGATCAATGTGTGAGCTGACATTCCGGGCGAACGCGGCCGCTCATCGATTCGGCGGTGGCGGCGCGGCGGCGCTGGCCCGCGCCGGTAGAAAGTCGGGAGCCTCGGCCCCGCGCTCGGCGGACTCTCCGACCGAAGGAGGTCGCGACGCACTCCACTGGCACACGCGCGAAACGCACTCCGAACTCACTTCTCCTATTTCATTCACACCGATCCACTGCGCGCCGGACGACTCCGATCTCGAGTAACTCGGATATTGTTATTTAACGACGGAGGACGCGCTGCGAGCGAGCGTGCGAGCTGGCGAGGCGACCGCGTACTAGAAAATATGTGGAACTGGTCGGCTTCGGTCCGACTGCCCTCGGGTGTCGTCGGCTCCGTTCGCGCATGCTCGCCTCAATGGAAATTATTACGCGGTTGACGTCACAGCCCGCGCGCCGGCCCCCTCGCCCGGTGCAACTGCACCGCGCGGCCCCTACCACGCGCGACATTCGCGCACCGAACTCGCTATTCACTCGAATTTACTTTGAAACTTATTTTATTAAAATGAAATCCTCACGCTGAGGAAACGATATCGAGTTTGACGTGTCTTATAGGCTTTCGTCTAAATTAATAAAGTAGGTACACTTTCGTTAGCTCGTAAATAATAAATAATACCTAGGCATCGTATTGTCATTGTTTGTAAGCTATAATATTCTAATAATAATAATTAAGCTTTATATATAATAATATTCACTTCTGCATTTACGCCACTCTTGTTAAAAATTATAAACTTTTAATGTTACAGTGCCGTTATCAACGGCGTTAATAACGAAACAATAACCATCGGATTTCTATCGTGGAGTCCGGTGTCTGTCTATACTGTACGCTGCATGGAGCGGTGCCATTCGGCCAGATAACACAGCGGCAATAATCATCTGATTAGTCCCTAACTTTACTAGTTCATAATGCACGTGACTGAAAAGGATTGAATTTTCTACGTATTACGTACGTGACCCTCCGCCAAGTATTTGAACTATGTAGGTATGATGTTTAATATTGTATTGCGTCAGGGGTTCAATACATTCCTAGTGTTTGAGCTTATGGTGCTCAAATGAAACACGATGGTGTTTTAACAGTTTTACTTCAGTATTATTTCTTGAAAAAGTCCGTACATGAATAGTGGTTATAGTAGGTAGAGAGGTAGAATGAGGGGAGGCCTATGTCCAGCAGTGGACCTCTAAAGGCTGATGGATATAGTAGGTAGGTTATATGCAATTGAAATAGAAGGAAGAATTAGAATGATCTGCAACGGACGCAAGTGTAACTGTTTCACTGTCACTTTCACTGGCACAGATGAAATATGGCGTAGACGCGGACACCTAGGATAAGGACTCTTATGGTATTTGAAAATATAATTTATAGTTTGTTGTCCTTACTGAATTTAATAGTTCAGTAAATAAAATAATAAAGTAATGAAGCAGTCTTCGTGGCCCGATACTAAAGTTGACATGACTATCCCGCATTCTTTACGACGTTTGATGGAATGTAATAATTGTCATCATGCGGGTTCTTAAATTGATTTTGTCGGCGATTAGCGATGGGTGACTAATGTCGCTTTTCTCGACGACCAGTCGATGGCGTGAGTAGTAAGCTTTACTTTATGATTAACTGGGATCTCTCTAGAGAATGTTAAAAACCCGGCGACAACCTCTTGTGTCAAATCCATCGAACCATTGATGGCTATGGATCTACAGACACTTTTTTGTGGAAGTTCGTGAATGTAAGTGTAGCAATACACAATGGCCACTCGAGAAGTCAATTAACTCGAAATAATACTTGAACTATGTATATGTATAGATTGTATACTTGAATAACGATTATCAAAAGTTTTTTCCCATTCCCACGAGATCGATCCTGACCCCAAGCTAGCGGCCCTGCGGCGGCGCCGGTCGCGGTGCCATTGTGAAATCGTTTGAAATAATTTAATAAATCTCACTACGTTGTCTGCTCGCGGACGCTGCTGGCTATTTAAAATTACTTATTCCTGATTTCTGAGCCGTTTTTACTTCGGTTCTTCATTTGTGTCTTGAAATTGGTAATTTTATGTTTCACGGCGATGACGGTCTGTTTAGGTCTGCTCGGTAGCCTAATAAGTGGAAGCGACAGGCGGAAAGGGCTACGGTAAAAGTATTTGTCACTTGTAGACAGGAAACAAATATAATTAGTAGGGGTTTGGAGCTGGCGCTTGGAGCCCACGTACGTACCCCGATCCGGTTTGGCTGAGGCCTCGCATCGCGTTTCCCGTGACGCCGCTGCACGTTTCTATATCTACGATTGGTCCCGCACCCCGGCCTGCGCTGTGGCAGCGCGTGGCCCGTTGGAGCCGCGTGTGAGTATTGTACTCCACTGAACTCCACTCCGTGCCATAATGAGTCCGTCTGGTTTGAAGGAGAAAGTTTTAAATAAATAAAACTTTGTTTCAGACTTTCGTCCATAGCCGGTTAGTGTTAATAACAATTGCGCCTAATATCGCTTAATATCGATTTAAGTTCAACCTTCAACAACAGGTTTCTAAACTTATTATGTCACAACAATAACAATCTCATCAATTCTCACGCACACACGTGTCCGTTTACACTTACAAATAAATGTATTCAATTTGATAAAATCAATTTCGTATTGTATTGGCTGATTTTTGTATGGAGGTGAGTCGAATGTGAAATGAATTAGGGCGGGTCGATAGCGCGGAATCGATCAATTGGAGCAATTGGCGGCTGCGCCGGCATCGCGGCGGCTGAGTGCTGTTAGCCGAGCGGCCGAACTGCTCGCCGGACATCAATGATAGAGGCCACACGCCTAAGCCGACAGTCGTCTTAAAGTTCAAATTTGCACGACAAATCACATGAAGGCGACACTAATAGTCTCGTCTTGCGTTACACAATTACCCCCGCAGTTAAACGTTAAGGGCGTTCCTACACATCATCTAAACTACAATCCATCCATCTTTTCTTTCTTCCTCTTACATCAAACACTTCTCTGAAATATGTTGCTGTTACTCAGACAGATATTACACTTAGAACTTAATATTCTTGCAAACTACGTTTGCCAAATAGTTGAGTTGTTAACATAATGGAGCTCGGTGTTGTTGTTGGTTCGCTTACTCATTACGAACTAAACCCGCTGCATTGTAATGCAGTTACCGGCCGCTCTGCGACCAATCGGAAGTCGCTTGGCAAACAAGCCGGCCAAGAGGAGTGTAAAGTAATTACCGATGCAATGTCAGGCATGGCGCCGAGAGAGATAACGAAACGATTGCTCCTCTCAAGGTCGCTCCACTGTTGCGCACAGATGGATGGCTTTGAAAAAAAAAGGACTTTGTTGCTAAGCGACAACATCGTCCCTCGAGGCACAATAAACAATAATCTTCAAAATAAAATCGACCTTTGCATAGAATAAAGGTATATGTGATTATGAAACCTAAATACTTTTATTGTTTTTCTGTCTCTAGATAGACCACTAGATTATACTAGTAAAATCAAAATTTAAAAAAGTTATGTAATTACGAA
>DWLO01001828.1:0-13872 GCA_018245335.1 Dalla quadristriga | reverse complement strand
TGGACGAAATCTCAACCACTCGGCTATCTTAGCTTTATATAATTATAAGCGTAATTTGAATAGGAAGTGTATAATTAAAGTAATCTGGGTCAAATGCAAGATAATAAAGAAGCGCGAACGTGATTCATCGCCGTGTTCATTGACTTGGCGTTTGCGAATACAATTATAGCAATTTAAAACATCGTCCCGTTTTTTAATGAGGTTTTTTGTGAACTGACAGTAAATAACACTGATGATTTTTCAACAGGTATGGGTAAGGAGGTTGAAAATCTTATACTGGAGAACAATGAACTTCTCGCTACAAAGTAAGTTCAAGTTATATTTTGTTATAGGTACCAATTTGTACTTATAGTTATATTCTAATTTTGTCTGATTATTAAGATGTGACTAAAATATACCAAGTATTATATAATACAAGACCACTATTATAAAATTCTCCGGCCCTTAAACTATCTCTATGCCATAAATTCGTTGCTCCGATACTGCGTACCCAAAACTAACAAACCAACAAACGCAACAAATAATTATTTACTGCATACAACATACATCGTACAATTGCAGGAACGCCCTAAATGTAGTGAAGGATGACTTGATAGTGAAAGTGGACGAGTTGACCGGTGAACAGGAGATCCTGCGCGAGGAGGTCGCCAATCTCAGCAACGCCCGGGAGAAACTTCGCGAGCGTGTCACTCAGCTCGAGGAGGAGCTCAGGCGTTTGAAGGTGAGCTATTAGGCAATCCTCTACAAATCCGTAGATCCAGCGTGGTGGTGGTAGTGAAAGTGGACGCATCTCGCCCACTTTCATTGTAGTTATTCGAATAATTTATGAAGATAAAATACCAGTAATGTAATTAATTGTAGATAGGCAGTATGCTCGTTTGCTACTTTTATTATTGTCTTTTTTGCCTTGTCTTATCGATTCACAGAAAAATTAACTGTTTACTCGAATTTGCACTTAGATCGTCGCGTTAAAACTGATAAGATATTACTTTGCTCATTTATATTACTACCAAGAGCATTCTCACGCAAGTTTGTGTAATACTACATGATGCATTCCCAGTTGTCCGAACCCTCATTGTTCCCACTGGTGAAAAATGAGCAAACCTTCCCAACTGACGCCGGTGATGGCGAACGATGCCCATACCTCCAGCTGACATCACTTGTGACAATTGTGACATGGGAATATACAACCGCATTAGCTTATTAACATAAGCTAATGACAAGTTGTACTTTAGTATGAGGAAGCCACATCACGCAGAGATACGCTTAGAAATACACACAGTGCAGTAAAAACGTGCTGCGCTCATAAAAAAATTGTTTACTTGTTTGAGCTAAACTCGAGTGGGCATTGTTTCCAGGAGACTGTAAGCTCGAACGCCGGCGGCGAGAACGAAGACGAGGCGGACGTGCCGATGGCACAGCGACGGCGGTTCACGCGCGTCGAGATGGCCCGCGTTCTCATGGAGAGGAACCAGTACAAGGCACGTTGTCTCAATCATCTTTATTAACACCCTTGTAAACACTACGCATGCAGTCGTGAGGCGCACGGCCTAAGACGTACTAAAACGCAGGCTCGCCTTCGCTCTTACGTTGCGCATGCATGCATTTCCACGAATATGTAGGTACATTTACTAAGGTATTTGGTAAAAATACATTTTTCCAACGGACTTTTTAAACAACGAACAAGTTTTCAGAAATGGCTAATTATAAGACTTCTCAATCTTTCAGGAGCGTTTCATGGAACTGCAAGATGCTGTCCGCTGGACAGAGATGGTTCGCGCAAGCCGCGTCGACTCGACCCTGGACAAGAAGAACAAGCAAAGCATTTGGAAGTTTTTTAGCAATCTCTTCAGGTATGATATGAGGTGACATTCACCTTTCGTAGATTTATAGATATAAAATTAAGCAGTGTGGTTAAGACATCTGCCTCATACTTGGGGTAAAATCCCAGGCATGCCGCTAGGTCTTTTCTAAGGTAGGTATAAGCTTTTTAAGAATATATCATCTGTTTTGATGTAAAACAACATGACGACGACTGGAAGTTCTCCATTATGTTCTCAAAGGCGTGTGAAGTCTGCCAATGCGCACTTGGCCAGCGTGGTGAACCTAGCCCTTCTCATCCTGAGAGGAGACTCGAGCTCATTAGAGAGCAGGTGATGATTTCCAATGACTGTGACATAACTGAGACAGAATTAGTAACTATCCTCTCCACCAATTTACACTATGGCAGTAAAATTAACCACTTTCCAGCAGGTACACTTTCCTCTACACTTAGATGAAAAGTTTCATGGGCGCTTCCGTGCTTCCGTTCCGGGCACTTTAAGCAGACAGTCTCTGTTATTATCGCTAGATTGCATTCGTTAATAGGACTATCACATATCTCTCGCGATCGCACATTCTAACAAATATGGCAAAAATTGTTTACGTCCTTTTTCTCTATCAAAAACTAGGTAGGTAAGTATACGAAAATTAAAATACACACATCATAAAAGTCTAAGCAACATGCAAGCATGCAAGGCTGAATGAAGTGCGTCCAGGAGGTTCACCCAAACAGCGGCTCATTTGTAGAATTTGTAACATAATGTATGTTGCTTAGACTTTTTGATGTGTGTATGTCTAAAATGCCCGTACTCTTATTGTCAATAATGATATCGAAGCGCATTATTCAAAAGTCTACCAAGACTTTACTTTTTTAATCTTTGTTAGTAAAATTGTTAGTATGTGCGAGTGGGGAGATGCGAAATGTAAGCAGCCTCTAAAGCCGGCCTCTGAGAACTTGTTGCGGCTTAAACACATCGACACTCGGCCACTAACCCGCTACCAATCCGCACTGGAGCAACGTGGAGGGGTTCGCTCCAAGCCTCCTCAGTTGTGATGAGATATTGATACCGTGCAGTGGGCCCATAACGGGTTGTAGGTATAGTTAACTAACTAATCCGATTATACTTCATTTGACGATTTAAAAAAATTAATTATGAATACTCAATGATAAATATCGGCGGGTAAATAATTACCTTTAACAACCTTTATTATTATATGTCGTTATCAGTCCTCTTGTAGAGAAAGCATAGGGGTCAATAAAACAAGATATGTACTAACACAACAATAATTCTACTTAACTTGTCTGCTGTGCATAAATAAAGATAAAGATTCATCGAGTTTCATCAAGTTTTCTGGTTTCGTGTGTGTTTATATTGAAGCTTCCTATCTTCCGATTGTCCATCTAACGTTTCTGAAATTGCTCACTACACCAAAACGATAAGTTTACAAAAGGGCGGACTTTATACCAAAGCTCCACCAATCAACCCATGGTGATTATAATAGGAATAGAAAAATCGCGTGACTGACATATATGTGTTTTTTTTTGCGATTCTCGGGGCTTTTATTACATGTAGCTGAGCGTAACTTTGTTTCAAGATAATAATCATTAATAGTTATTGATCCCTGAGAGGCGACTGCCATTCGTATGCAAAGTAATTCTTAAGAGCGTATATCAGTGTAGCTTCTCTCTTGCTTGCACATTCTAATATTTTCAATGATTGTAAAAGTCTCGGTATACTTTTAAAAAATGTTCTTCATTAACTATATTGGCAATTAAATTACGGTAATTTTTAACCTTTTTGTCTATTTTCTTATACCTACCTAGTTTCTGTCAGAATAAAGCCGAAGCCAATGCGTAATTTTTCACGCTATCAAAAACCAGGTGTATGAAAATTAAAATATGTCTTTAATTTCCGTAATTTTACTGTATATGTTATGTAATTTTAATGTTGAAGGTACGACAAAGAGCAAAGCGCAACTGATAAACGCTTTTAATCAAACAGTGCGTTCTCGTTGTAAAGGATTACTTGATGATGTTTTAAATCGTATCTGTTCGCTACATATTTCTTCGAACACAATAAAGATACCCACTACTGAGCACGGGTACACTCTCAGAGTAGGGGCGTAGCTATAGTCCTTCAAAAGTAGGTTGACAGTCTTAAAGACGAAGCCACGGGCATGTAGGTTTCTCCACTGATGCCCGGGTAAGAGATGATGATGCAAGAGATACTTACTGCCCTCCTTAAGCTACAATAGATTTGTTCAGATCGCAGTGGCTTATGGTCTGCTTATATTTACCCCGTTTCCCCAAAAAATAAAAATACTGTACTACTTACTTACAAGTGATATTACGTTTACATTATCTTAATAAAGGCTATGCCAATAATGAATATATTTAGAGTGTATTATTTATTTGCTGGCTTTATTTTTAACTTTTGTATTTTACTATATTTTATATTTTGGTTTAAGTAATGATTTGTAATCGCTAGAACAGATTTTCGCATCGCACTTGCAACCGGTATAAGCAGCTATTTGGAAACATACATAAAAGTAGTGCAGCGCAAAATGCTGGGCATATATAAACGACTGCTATTTTTGAATGCTTTAAGCGCTAGCGACATTTGCTTCGTTATCTTAGTAGACTTAACTAACATTCAAGTTGTAGCTTAATCTAAGATATCATTTTGGATTCAAAGACAGTACTGAGCTGTAGAAAATAAAGGCAATCTTTTGTGTGTGTCAAAATCATACTTAGATTTCACTTTTATCTTGAAGCCCTTTTCCCGGTTTAAAGCGAAGTAAGGCTAGGCTTCCACAAATCCGCTTTGGAGCAGCGTGGTGAAGTATGCTCCAGCCCCTTCAATTGTGCAGAGAGACTCGTGGCCTGCAGTGGGCCATTGTGGGTTGCGAACCTCTGTTCGGTAGGGGTTGTACCTGTAGCTGTGCTTGCATTTGCACTGGGTAAATATGTTTTTTAAATGCTATATAAATGATTTGCGGAATGCGAGAGGACTGCATGACTACTGCGTACATTATGACATAATTAGTACATTTGTGCAATTGTTAAATCTGCATGAAATTGTATTTTTTATTATATCGAATTTTCATTATGTTTACGCTTTGCTTTATACACAAGGCTTTGCTCGCGGCTCGCGGCTCCACGTAAAAGTCGTTATTCCATATATTATACTTTCATCCCCTATTCCAAACATTCCTGTGCCAATCCGCATTGTAGCAGCGTTGTGGAGTACGCTCCAGGACTCCTCAGTTGAGAGGAGACCCGTGCCCTGGATTGGGATGGGACTATGGGATACCGGCCATTCAAAATATCTTTGCAAATTATGCTTAATTTACTTAAATTATTTTCTTTGTTAATTTGTAATAATTTGGTTAATTAACATAAATTAATTGACTATAATTTTACTTTGATTTAATAAGTTTATTTGATTCAATTCTATTTGTTTATGCTGTATTTAATCTTATTTCGTGGCTGTGACTATTGTTATTTTAAAAGCTTTAACATAGATATAAGTCGCTTGTCTACTAACACCATTATGGACTACGTCTGTTATAAAGATGTATTATTATTAAATAATAAAATACCGAAGACCGCGGCGACATTGTGTGTGCACACATTGTAGTCTAGCTAGTCAAGCGTACGCTGTAATTGGCTTGTCAGTTGTACCATTTATTTTTGTATGACGCGATCCGATTTTACTGTGGCAAGTATCTGTACACATACGTACTATCACGCTAGTCAATTTCTGCATTGACTAGTTATGTTGTGAGTGGAAGCCTAGTGGGCTGGGCTCTATTTAACTCTACCCCTTTTTCTCTTACCGAGCGGTTGATGTTAGTGGCCTGGGTTCAGTGTTCGCTTTCCATATTGACCACGTTACTTTGTCATGGCATCGCAACGATCACCACCCATTAAATTTTCAATAATTTGCTCACTTTTAAATACAAACTTCACTGGGCCATCCTGATAGTAGCATCGTTGAAAGGGAAGAATGGGATGCTTTATAAACCGTGTAGTGCGTCCGTCGCCTGGGGTAAAAAGTTGTAAACGCCTCCATGAACATAAAACGATTTATTTTATTTACTAGTATAGGGAAAGTTACAGCTAAAATTATATGCTAGTGAAATCAAAAGTTTGTCATCATTGAATAAAGTTTACATATAAGTTATGATTAAAAAACATGAATTACTCCATAGACGCCCAAAATAGGAAAATGACCAGTCACACGAAGACTCAATCACCAACACATTTCTGAACCACATTCATTACAATGTCACGCTGGCCAAGTGCGTGTCCGCTGGCTGATAGATCTATTGGCTGCAACCCATAGTAGCCCACTGCTGGGTACGGGTCTCCTCACACCTGAGGATGCCTGGAGCGTAATCCACCACGCTGCTCCAATGCTGGAGGGGTTTAGTGGCTAAACCGAGTGCCGGAAATTATCAGGCCGCCGGAAAGCCTCCGACAAAACTTAACGAAATTTATCCGACAATAACAACCTTTACCGACGGCTTAACGTGCTCTCCGAAGCACGGAAGCGTTCAATGAATTTTGCTACTAGCGGTCAAAACATCAACTGCCGACCGAAACCGGCACGGCCAAACTTATCAATCAATTACGATTGATACTCGCCGCGCGACTACGAGTGCTTCCGATAGGTCGATTACCAAACTTTACCGTCCTTACAGCACGTCGGACCGACCGCAGCGCCCTCTGTCAACCCCTCACTTGAAGGCGGTCGCGGCGCCGCAGCCTGCGTTGAGACATTCGCGCACGCAGGGTGACTTCTTGGAGTCTCAACTTTCCGACCATCATTCTAGGCGACACGAGAGAACCGAACAGTTTCGGCAGGTTAGTGTCTTCAATATATCTCAACGGTGGTAGTCGTGTGTACGGTTTGACTGGAATTACCACCAGCCCATTTACGTGAGCCGTACAATAGCAGCTTCTCCCGTCGCAAGAAGTTCTGAATGGCGTATAAGGAGCTTTCAGGAGTTCGAACACGCGAAGCTGTTTGACTGTGGGAGCGTCGCCCAGGTGACCCACAACGTCTATTTTATAGTTTTTACATTGCGTTTAACTCGTTATGTCTAATATATCGGTGTCCATGACTTGCAGGGATACAGATTACTGAGACGGTTCTATTTGTTATTTGTTAATTCGGATGCATATTTACCTAAAGTTAATGAAGTTATGGAAGCGGTTTCTTAACACCATCATACTCAACACAAATAGAGAGAAATGTGAACGTCAGATTTCAGTCATCGATAGATAGTGTTTAAAGTCGTTGTAACTGAGGTAATATTTACGCCCAATCAGGATATAGTAATGACCTTATTAAAATCATCAATTTAATAAAAGCATCCCAGGAATTCTTTTAAAAAAATATATATTTTTACGCCGCTCCGTAAAGTAATTCTTAACACATTAATGAGAAATAAAAAAAATTCAAAGAATATTATGGAAGGGATGATTATTTTTGACCAGATAAAAAATGAAACAATATTCTTACCTAATCAGGAATGGTGTTTTATTAATCATTGTTCATAATTAAAGTTATAAAATCGATAGCGGATTTGCTACGGGCTAACTGTGTAATAATTGAGCAAAGTGTTAAAGTATTCAATTATGGAATCTTTACAAATATTTATGGTTTATCATATACCGTGCTGGAAACTTTACTTCGAATACGTTGGATTTAATGTTTTATTTAACTGCTAAAGTTTCATTTATTTTAACTGATAGCCACTTCTGATTATATAATCGAATTTTTTGTGTTGGCCTTAGATGAGAGTTAATTCAATGTACGCTTATGTTTATTGGGTGTTTTTCAATGCTTTTTCATGTATGTATTATTTCTTTTCATTAATTAAATATAAAGTATTTTTATAGTTTAGTTCTTTTGTTCAATCCTGATCATGAACTAAATTTTTCCTGTTTCAGTTGAATCAGTGAAGTATTACAACTTTAAATATAAAGTGGGTTTACGAAAATTGTGATATATTTTTACCCCTTAATGTGATAATTAGTGTAAATAGTATTTTTTTATGTAGGCTCAATATTTTTACATAATGGTTCCGTTGTGTTATGTTATATAATGTTTATTTTATTAATATGTTTTGTAAATGTATGGAATAAACTTTTTGTATTTTTAAGTTTTGTTTATTTTTTCATTTAATTAATTTATGCTACACTCCACACATAATATTGTATACTCCGCTTTCGATAGTGTTATTTATTAATTATAGTCAGGTACCATTCGCAAAGTTGAACTCAATTAAAATTTAAGTCTACGTTTTACTTAATTTCCAGTAAAGTCCAGCTGGACTTTCTGTAAATAGTGGCTGTTAACCGTAATCTGTATAAAAATACGTGATCAAGCTTTAGGTGCACATTAAAAATATAAGGGAGGATGCCGAGAAAATCCATAAACAATGGAGCTAATTTTACAAAATAGCATTCCTTTAATAGTCTAGACACTCACTCATTATATATTACGACTCACTAAGTGCTCAGTACTATGGATAGAAGAGGCAAATGGTCGCTTGGTGTACAATCTAGTACATTATTACACATGTAATGATATTTTACATATTGAGAACATCTACTAAACCGTAGTTACTAAAAATACAGTGCCTTACGTATGTAAAACCCAGCAATGCCCATTTAAATGTAAGAACCCGTTATTCCTTCCATGATTTAATCATAACGCTAACCATGTATGGAGCATAGTATCCGAGTAGTATTTATTTGTGTTGCGTATCTTATAGATATCCGTATACGCAGATATGCGGTCCAATGCTACCGAAGATTAACAATACCAAAAAGCTTTAATTTCACAATTATAATATTCCTTAGTATAATATCTAGGTACAAGTTAACCATTATGGCCATTTGGTTTCAAATAGAACCTACAATTTAATATGTTAAATTGTAGGTAAAATTTTCAATGTGGTACATGCCACGTGCTATCCCGTAAATAAAGAGTATTTTCTCCGTATTGCTTTTTGTAACCGTTCCTTATGCATAGGTTCGCGCTCACGTGCGTAAAGAGGACGGGCGTACTCAGGCTTACGGGTGGAGCTTGCCCGGGAAGAGTGGTCAAGGGCCAAAAGAACCCAGCCCTTGCATCTCCCTGTCCTCAGGAGGCGTGCCCGTTCCCGTACCGGTTTTCTGCAGGTAATGTAACTGTAGTTTTCCACTAGAAACCGACGCAATTTTTTTTTTATATCATAAGTAAAACACCCGGGCCTGGCAGTCTCACCAACCGTTGCTGCCCATAGACATCTGTAACTGACCTCAAATAGAACTGTACGAGGGACTGATAGTAAGTAAGACGGTGTTAATAGGAATATCAGTCGGTAAATATGCGTTAGTAATAGGACTGGGGGTTAGGAATGTTAGTGAAAGTTAGTCCTGTTAGTAAATATTAGTAATATCGTGAATATATTATATAATAGTTAGTAATTGTTAGTATTTTGTCACTGGGCACAGATGCATTGCTACCCCTGAGCACTGAGATCGTCATATCTTGTATGAGGCCGCGTTTACGACGACAGCGACAGGCAGGGTGACGGCGGTGGCAAGAGCGGCGAGAAAATTTTACTTGTATACAGTTCTGTGGAACCGTTTTCGATGACAGCAGGGTGGCTGCGGAGCGATGATCGATGCACGAGTGGCGAGTGAAAGTCGAAGTTCCCTTATATAGGTTTGGGAAAAGGGAATGTACGTGTGCAGTTTTTCGGGATTAAAAGTAACCATTAATAGTAAACCATCTCTTTGCATGAAATAACGTCGACGAGTCGCTCTGTTGTAGCGCGACAGCAGGGCAAACCAACAAACACCCTTTGACATTTATAATATTAATAATGTTTCTAAAATTATTTGTCTACGCATTTTGTTTCCTAATGTGGTCGATTCTTTGGGCCCTAAATTGATCTAATTGCGTTTATTCTTGTCTGCAACATATTAACTATGTAGCTCACACAAAAATTCATCCCCAGGCCCATAGCTGAGGCTGAGCCACGTATGACGCTGCTATGTGCGGCTGGGGTGAATCTTAATGGCGGTCGCACTCCTGACGGCGGATGCATGATCGGAGAGAGCGTGTTCTATGCCAAGGAAGACGATAAACTAGAACATAATATGAGCTTAGGTGAGTACAGGCTTCCATTAAAACTGGCCGTAACACAGGCTGAGCTATCTCAGGCGACTTGAAGTATTAAAAAAGGCTACAATTGTTTTTATTTAAGAATATAGTGGCCAGCATGCATTGGGGCTCAACATACACGTACATCACAGGTTAGGACATTTTCGTTAGTCACTCCCTCCACTGATCCACACGAGAGAGATACCCACGCGGGAGAACTTATGATCGATTTGACAAAAATATAAATAATATGAATTTTTGTCAAACGATTTTAATACATTTTCAGACGTTAAATAAAATATTGTTTTCTTCCAATGACACAGAGTACGAGATGTCCAAGGCGCAATTGTCGCATTCGCCGGAGGTGGAGCAGATCAACCGGCAACTGCAGTCGACACACCTCGTCGAGCATGTGGAGAAGAACCTCTCGTCGCTCGTGTGGATCTGCTCCAGCACGCAAAATAGGGGCGTCGTTATGGTGAGGTTTAATTTTCATTAAGAGTGCTGACATTTTTCGCATCCCTTTCGGTTGAACGTTCTAAAATTAACAGTGATTGTGAAAGGATATGTATACTTTTGAAGAAATGTGATCTATCAATTGTCACTGATTTGATAAAAAGTCCTTTCTTCAAATCAACGTCTCCATGGAATCGGAGGAGATTAACTTTCAATATTACTCCGTGGTGCGTTGGTTAGTGACCCTTACTGACGAGCTGTGGGTCCCGGGATCGAACCCCGGGCAGACATTTATTTCATATAAATACATTGTTTCTACTCATGGGCGTGAAGTTGTGTCCTAGTGTGTGTGAGGAGTGAATGTGTAAGCGTGTGTGTGTTAATATCTGAGAGTTTATCTTAATATCGGCAAAAAAATGAATAATTCGTAATTTAGTCCTATTTGAGGTTTATTACGGATACGCTTGAAAGACAGTGGTGGGTGGTATTGCATGTTCGTATGCTGCTGACTTCATGTTTAAAAAATGACCATTATTGGTTGAAAAGAATCATACCTGTTGTAGTGGCTCTGTTTCTAAACTTTCAATTGTGTCTGGTGCAGCCGTTTTTGTGAACCCTGCGTATCGTACACAGATCATAGACGCGAACAACCCGGCGGAGGTGATCGAGTCGTTCTCGGTGAGCGACAAGCACATCCTGTGCGTGGCGTCCGTGCCCGGCGCGGTAGACGAGGACTACCGCGAGTACGAGGAGAGAATGGCCGCCGACAACGATACTAAGCGACATTCGGTACGTTTCTAATTGTGTATTTTAGTCTATGTTAGCAATAAGGTCGTTTTCGCCATTAGCAATCGAATTGAGTTGGTCTAGATAGATAACATACCTTTGCATCGCAATATTTTTCTGAAAATTATTTAAAATGTGTTATTGTTATAGATTTGTATCATCCGAGTTACACTCTTAAAATAAGGAACTGGTACAAACTAACGTTCCTGAAGTGCAGATTTCATAAGAAAAGTCGTTAATTTATTGAAATGTCTGTTCGAATATATAACACAATTCCGGCTGCCGTTCTATCTGTACCTTTACACAGGTTTAAAAAAATCATTAAGCAAACATTGTGTCGCAAAGCTTATTATGACATTAAAAAGTATTTGAATGACAGAAAGGCTTGGTATTCATTAACTCCTGCCCGGCTGTCGCTATTTTTACTATGTCATTAGTTTTAAATCCAACTGTAAACAGATGGCAGTGGGGTGATATTCGCGCATGATTAGCAGTTTCGTGTCTGTTCATTATCAACAATTCAATTACTGTCAATTAGGCAAGATTATGATGATTTATGTACCTTTTTTAAAAAGAGTGCCGAGATTTATTATTCTGTTTAATTATAGCAATCTTTGTTCTGCATGGGCAAGAGTGACTCTGTGGACAGCCAGGCTAATGGGCTGCCTATCGCCTTCGCCGGTAAGGGTGAGAATGGCGAAAAAGAAGTGGTCATTGGTACTACGAGACTGGTGAGTACACAATATATTGATGATATGAAGAAATCTAATATAATAATATATACATCTCCATTTATTTTCACTTAAGACGGTAGGGTGCTTGATTTTTTTTTGAAATAACGCCCATTTAATTCTTCGATGCAGTAATAACCTGCCAGAATTGTCATTTCCAGTTTATGAAACCGCCTATTTCCACAAAAACCGCTATAAATTTTACATTTTAAAAAACGCCATAGTTGTCAAATACGCTAATCGATGCAGGGATTGTGACTTCTCTATTGTCTTCCCCGGTAATCCAAAACCAATGCGCTGTCGATGATAGTGGCAAATAAGACGCCATTATGGCGGTCACAGTTTTACATTTAATCATGTATTATTATAAATTGAAACCCATTTAATTACTTGTGACTAAAACTACCCTTATTCATTATCGGTCTTACTTATAAACGTTAATTAATTTGAAGAGATGAATGACTGAGTAGTTATGAAATATTTGTACTAATACATCTTATTTAAGTTTAGGCACTGCATAAAATGTTGGATATATAGCTGTCGTACTAAACACAACAGGTTGTTTAGCGTATTATAATTATCAAAATGACGGCGATGTACCTACCAGCTGACTTAACAGAATGACATGCAGATAGCAACTTGGTCCAAAATTTAAAAAAAAAAACACGAATTATTAAATTATTATTATTTATTATTATTAAAATTAAATTTATAAATTAAAATTACATATTATTAAAGTGGCACTTTCACTAACTCGTTCTGTCTTTCATTCGGTATTGCGATAGTATAAATATTGTTCCTTGATTAATAATGACATCCTAAGAAGTGTTAATAAGTGAAGAAAATTTAGGGATTACTTAACGTCCAAACATTTGTTAGTTAAATGGTTACTTAGATGCTGTCTAACGATCTATAAGTCAGACGATTTTTATAAGTCAGACGGTATACAGTTAGCTTTTTTAATGCATAAATTAGAATACCCTACACTATTTACAAAGAGCATACAATATATTGCATTGGACTCGGTTGGCAGTGATTGCCCCAGCCGTAAAATGATTCCCTTGCTCGAATAAAGTAAACAAAGTCAGTTGAACTACGTTCATGTTGATACAGTTACAAAAAACAGAACCCGATTTTGTAGCCGGGTAGCGCTTAGTTAAACACAGTTAATAGGGCTTGCGGGATAGAACTAGGCGGGAGTTGGTCGGCGCAAATATTTGAACGATTGGCAAATATTGATTTATAGTGGGACGTGTTCCCGCTAGATATTTATTTTCGCATTCTAACGTTCACTAGTGTGATCGTATACGGTGAAAAATAATTGGAACTGTGAAAGATTATTTCAATATATTTGATTTAAAATTCATTCAATACAATCTCTTATACTCAGAAATGTAAAATTTGGTTGGTTTTGCTATCATATCGTCAACTCGCCTATCAACGTTTTGGCATCAGGATGGATTAATTTGAACATGTTTACAACTATTATTTTGGTCCAGGTGCAAGCGACACTGCTCACACCCCCGAGCACTCCCGTCATGGATCCTCCGCTGACCACGGAAGCACCCAAGGAGTCCCTCAATGAAGTGGACGAAGAAACTACACCTGCGGAAAGCCCGCCTCTCAGTTCCACTCCAGTCATCGTGAATGGTAAGTGTATTGAATTTAAAAGCTAAGCTACCTAATTTTGGTTTTATTACCCACAAGAATAAATCGTTGCAAATGATGTAATAAGTCTTAAGAGTGTTTATCAGTTTCGCGTCCCTCTCGCTCGCATTCTAACATTTTTAACGATTATAAATGTTTACTTGTGTAAAATATTCTTCATTAACTATCATCATCATCACAACCCATCACTGGCCCACTACTGAGCACGGGTCTCCTCTCAAGGTGAGAAGGGTCAGGCCATA
>DWLO01001827.1:0-13872 GCA_018245335.1 Dalla quadristriga | reverse complement strand
CAATTACTTGATACGCACATAACTTAGAAAAGTCATCGGTCCGTGCCTGGGATTTGAACCCCGGACCCCTCGAATACTTATTACATAACATTACATTATTGCATTTCAATGGTGGGAGAGGGATCACAAAAATTATCACGAGACACGGAATGGTTAGCTATTGTATTTTTTTTTTGGTATTACATTGCATTTAATATCCAGTGTGTGTGAATGCATG
The DNA here is from genome assembly GCA_018245335.1 of Dalla quadristriga. Classification (NCBI taxonomy): domain Eukaryota; kingdom Metazoa; phylum Arthropoda; class Insecta; order Lepidoptera; family Hesperiidae; genus Dalla; species Dalla quadristriga. The sequence goes on along the minus strand of DWLO01001827.1, from coordinate 13,655 downwards.
TGTGTGTATTAAGCATCAATCTGCGTCATTTACCTTGACCAGAGTCAGTGGCCTAAATGTTTAACTCAAGGGATTACAATTAAATGATGAAATAATGGAAAAAAAGCGATTACAGCGCCAGCAGGCAGCATGTAGATGTTGTACATCCCTGGGTAATGACGTGCGGCCGCGAAGCGATTTATAGCGCTTAAAGCGGTGAAAAATTAACGAGCTCCAGGCCTCTGTTTTTACGGCTGGCAATAACATTGTTATGTGTGAAAAATTGCGTATCATTTTTTAAGTTGGCAATCCTGTAGACATCGAGTATTTAGGCAACAGACTGCCAAAAATATTGTTTATTTATTAATTTGCATCGCACGGCAAGAAAAAGGCTCGAATTGAGTTACGCATACTCACAGGCTTCTGTTAACGTCATCTATGATTTCAAATTGAAATTACAACGAACTTCGCCTTGTTTGTTGACACAGCGTAACATGGGTATCATTAATTTAATGTGTAATGTAATGTAATGTGTCATGTAATGTGTTTTTGCACCGGGCAAAATTGTAGAATGGTTGTTGCGTTTTCACAAAACTCTACTTTTTGAGTTAAGCCAGTACTCGTATATCATTAAGCGTGCAATGGTCCTTTACCGTCGGCCTCATTCGCAAACTCAAGTTCACTGTTAAAGCATTGAAAGCTCTTTAGCAATATCAAGACTACATTATGAGTATCATTTTGTCGCAAACATTGCCAGGAAGGCACTGGCAATTTTGATGTGATAAAAAAGCGGCGCCAGTGTTCCTTTTTCAAAATTTGCCAATAACGAGCGTGATCGATTTGCCGCTTTTTTTTCTTTTTTTTCTCGTTTTCCAGTGAGCAGCAGGCAATAACGAGGCACGAGGTGGCGCGGGCCTCACTTTGTCCAATCTCATGTATTTCCGGCGCCGGCGCGGCTTCCTGCGGGCCGGAAACGAGCCGGCTCTGCCTCGGTGCGAGATATATGACTTTCCCTCCCCTTCTATGTGCACAACCATGTTTTAATCTGAAAGAGGAGATAAAAGTGTGGTGCCTTTTGCGTGTCAGTGTGTCGATATTTTTGGGTTCGACACAAATGTCGTAATACGTTCATGGGCGTACTTACCTAGCTTTTGGCATGGGAGGGAGGGGGACCAAATCTGGAACCTGTTTGGCCTAGGGGGGGCAAATATTAAAGTTTCTGAACAATACCACGGTAATGAACAAATCCACTTTTCCTTTCGTAAAGGGTAGATAGAGGTCGAACCTCGGCTGCGGAGTGTACAGTTTTTCTCTGTCAAAATCTAGGTATACGAAAATTTAATATGTCAAAAATGTCCGTATCGTTAACAATGATAATGAATCACATTCAGCCAAAGGTCGAAACTTAATCCGGAAGATACAACAAATCAGATGAATGCTTACGATTGTAAGTTTTGTATCGTTGTATTGTTTGACGACTCGGTGGCGCGTTGGTCAGTGAACCTGTCTGACGAGCCGAGGGTCCCGGGTTCGATACCCGGCCGGGGGAGACATTTATATGGCACATACATGTTTGTACTCGGGTCTTGGGCGTTAAACTGTGTTGTTTTCTGTATATGTCCTCCACCCGCAACACAGGGAATCCTTGTGTTAGGATGTGTTTTTTTTTCGTTTTAATTGTGACATTCGAGGCTTGTCACTAATGCGTTGTTACCCCTGAGGTCGGAGGTGGTCGCCTCTGGTTAAGTGTGGAATATTAGCAGTATTTTGATCATAAAACAGTTTACTAACCAGCATGAGAAGCGTTGATGGTGAAGGAGACCGGGCGGCCCACGACGCCGGGCGAGATGTCCGTGACGGCGACGCGCGCTGCGCTGTACGCTTTCACCAAGAACGGGCTGCCCTCCACGTGCCCGCCCATTGCGCCCGCACGTACCTAACGGTTAAGAGGCCGGTTAGGCACGTTTCGCATCACACTCGCTCGCACATTCTCAATTATTGTAAATGTCTAGGCGGGAGCGCGAGAAGCTTTAGAAGAGGGCGGTTGTGTTTGTTTTGTTCGGCTTGCGTTTGATAGTTTTTAGTGGTTGTAGTGAGGTTGGATTGGTGTATTGCTGTTTTTCTTTTTAATATTGTGAATAGGTTGCATTTAACAGTGCGCTGGTCTGATTGCGCTGCTATAATTGAGGATTATTAGATGTAGCCTGGGCAGGGGAAGCGCGACCGCCCTTTTTTTGGAGTTGCCGGGTAATATTACGGACACATTTTAATTTTCATAGACCTACCGAGTTTTAATAGAGAAAAATTACGAAGTGTTCTCGCCAATTATAATTTGTTATTGAGATTTACCTCAATGCTGTGATCACCGACGTCGACTGGGACAAAAGAAATGGTATATCTTTTGCTTGCTTCATTTTCTCCAATCGTCTCTTCAGCTGAAACCTGCAATAGATGTGTAGTCACTATATTTTATATTACCTTATAAAATCCGATATGCCAATGGTATTGAACTACATATTTTATTGATTATATTAAATTATGAAATAGAACGGAACGTTCGTTTGAGGATGTTATAACTACTTTTAATTATAAAAAATATATAAACTACCACCTGATTTCATTGTTGAGTCTTTAAACAGAGAGAGTTATTACCATTTTTGTCACAAATTCATCATCTATCATTAATTCATCCATCACATACAAATATGCATACATGCACACACACATCCAAATATACAGATACTCACACATTTCCTCCTCTTAAAGAGTTTTTTAAGCTTTAGGACTGTAATAAAAATATTTATGTAACACATTCTTGGGAAGGAACCGACTTCTAGGCCACAGCTCAAGCATTTCTTGGATTAGCGAGTAGAGTGTAGAAACAGTCTACTCGCGATTCGGCAAACGTCCCTGACGCGCTACAGAACCGGGGCAAGAAAACCCTCAAAATGTATGTTTAGTTTAGTATTGTATAACTGACCTGCACAGGCACGGGTCGTCGCGCGGGCCCGAGCACTTCGACGTGCGGCGACGCGGGCGAGTCCACGCTGAACGAATACGCGTCCCCCACCGACACCTTGTCGGGGGACTCACCCGACCCCGCGCCGATCACGCGCGCCGGCGCCGACACGTGACACACGAACGGGCTGCCTGGAATAGGTAGATACCGATTTTAGCTAACACTTGATTAATAATTCAAATTCAATTTAGAAAAGGACTCTGAAAAAAACTGTAGCTGTTGGCCCTATTTGCCTATACAGCGTCACTGGACTAGACTGACAAGGATTTTATAAAGATGACAATTCAAAAAAAAATTATCAGTTTAAATAAATTTAAACTTGTTCATCCACTTTGCGAGTGTTTAACAGCGAGAAAGACTGTACACACACAGCACTAGTTACTATGAAGATATTTATATCACAACGAGTATTATTGATACCTCAAGTGACTTGTGATCATGGGATTTACTAACTCATGTAGACGAAAACCATTTCAATATGTATCCAGTAGTTTACGAGTCTAAAAAAAACGGACACATTCAAAATTAGATTCAATATCGTTCTGTTATCTTGGACTGAGTTTAATGATTACTCTCACCTCCAATCTCTGTTGCCTCGACTAAACGAGTCTAATGATTACACTGTTTATACATGACGTGATATTATCGTTTATCGTGGACGATAATCTTAGTATGTGTTATATGTGTACACGATAAGGCATCACGTGACGCACACACCGGAGAGTGGTCATTTCGGGCACGTCTTGATTAACCGAGTCTCATGGTAACTATCAACAGTAGCAACTGTGGGATAGTTACCGGGCACGTGGTCGCCGTTGAATCGCAGCTCGACGGTGTGCGGGCGTGGGTCGCGCGGCGTGAAGCTTATAGCGTACGTGTGCGCGCCCTGCGCGGCGGCCGCCGTCGGCACCCGTCCTCCGTTCACCGTCACCTCCAAATTGCCGGGACCCGCTGCCATTGTCTCCACTTGAAACAAACATATTAATAAGAAGTTTGCCAACACCACCTTTCAAAATTACTAATTATGTGTTATTAATGCAACTTTAAATCAATTTAAAAGATATACAATTTACTTTACTTCATTCCAGTCAACAATTTGTTTACAGTGTATAAAACGAAGCACAAATGCTATATTATACTGTATGGACTACTATGGACTAAATAAACAACATTAGTAAACTTTTCATAAACTCCTATTCAAAATTGAATTGAACAGGGAATATTAAATTACTTACCTAGAAAAGTAACCGGCTTGCCAACTGTTCCATGAGCGACATCCTTCACTCTTATAGCTGTGACATCGTATACCTGGAAAATATCTCAAAGGTTAAGAGCATAACGAAACAGAACCTTAACGGTTTGATTAGATCATTATGCGAATGTGGCTATCGCTACCAATTCACTGGCATATCAGGCGGGTAATAACAGTCGTCACACATCCAGAAATACATAGAATTTCGACTTCGAGTATTATCGTTAGATAATAATAGTCAGAGGCCTTCGGGCACACTGAAAAATATCCGACACTCGGGTTAGCCACAAACCCTTCCACCAATCCGCACTGAAGCAGCATGGTGGACTACGCTGCAGGCCTCCTCAGTTGTAAGGAGATACCCGTGCGCTGCAGTGGGCCACTATGGGCTGTAGCTAAATTATTTTTATTTAGCAAATGTTGTTACAATGCTCCTACATTCTCGCTACAAATTCGCAAAAAATTCAAAACAAATTTATAACGTACCTTTAGATGGAACGGACTGGCGGGAATGGGCACGGAGTCAACCAGCACGTTGAGCCGGTGCTCGCCCACCGCGCGCGGCACGAACTCCGCGCGGAAGGCCGCCGCGCCGGCCGCAGACACGGCCGCGGGCACGGATGCGCCGTTCGGACCTGCGCCCCCGTATCGCTCAGTCCACCGCCACACCCTAACTCTCTCCCCCCCTTTACTAATTAAAGGCAGTTTATTAAGCGTAGGTTTCTAAACCCTTTTCTGTTTTGTATCATGGCGTTTACTTATGAATCTATTAACCCCCTCCCCCCATTTTAAAGAATATTCTATTTTTTCATTGCTTATCAAGGCGCGTACACCTGTATCCTTTGAATCTATTGACCCCCACTTTATTCAGAATATTTTATGTCGCTTTGTCGCCATGTCGCGGTAGACCCCTGCCTTTTTCCGTAATGAAGGTTAGAAGTTAGGGCGAAGCGGATGAACTGTTTTACTCCAGAATGTATTCAATTAATCAAGTGTTTGTTATATTTGTGTTATACAAGTGATAATATGCTTATCTATATTCCTATGTAACTAAAGTAATATTCTTTCTTACCTTACGTTACAAAATGCAATATAATCATAACATGTGTGTAAAATAAGTAGTGAAATATTTGATTGTAATTAATTAAATATTTGATAAGAAACTACCAAGATAAAATTAGTACTTATATAAAATTGTCTGGTGGAGGTTAGTTAGCAAAGCATGAAGTCCTATTTTCTACATCTTTAGTCTTATCATTTTAAAGATATTATGATTTATTTTCAGAATATTTCCCTTTGTACTCTCTTTTTTTTTCAAATTTTTCATCTATACCACCTATACCCTGTAAGAGAAGCAAAGCAACATAAGTGCAAAATTATTCACTAAAATTTTTTGAAGGGTCTGCAAATATAGCGTGAAATTTGGGACATCAATTGTGTTATAATTAAAGGTCAAACTTAACTGTGCTACAGGCTTGAAATAAGAAAATTGAGTTAGTTTTCTAAGTAAATAAGTGTATGTAGCATATAAACATTAGTTTACTAAAATGTCCATTCTACTAAAGCTCCAAAAATGAAATTCTCTTTGCCTTCATCCTCCAAGTCCTGCACACATGCCATCCATTAACAATGAACAAATAACCGGCTCACTGACAAGCACGGGTCTCCTCTCAGAATGAGAAAGGTTAGGTCATAGTCCACCACGCTGGTCAAGTGCGGATTTGCAGACTTAACACGCCTTTGGGATTATATGTAGAACTCTTAGGCCAACAGGTTTTCTCACGATGTTTTCCCTCACCGAAAGCAGATGATATACAATCACTTTGAGCGCACATCACTTAGAAAAGTCATAGGTGCGTGACTGGGATTTGAACCCCGGATCCCCCGAGTAGGAGGCCGAAGTCTTAACCACTAGACCATCATCGCTCATTCATTACTTTCGTTTAATATTGTAACACTCACCCTCAACATTGACCTCAATCTGGTCGAGCGTGGCGGAGGGGTGGTGCAGCGTGAGCGCGGCGGGCTGGTGCAGCGGCACGGGCCCCGGCAGGGTCACCCGGGCGCCGCTGCCGCCGCCCTCCGATACGTCGATTACGAGCGGACAGCCCGGAACTCGCATCTGGCGATTTATTACATCTTGTTATAAACTTTATGTCTCGAAGGGACCATCGGGGATGACACGAGTCCGAAGTGGATTTAAATATCATATTTTTGAATTATATTTATTCCGTCTTATTTTCTTAGCATATTATAACGCCGATGAATATCTTGGTGACAGAAATAAATTATAATACTTAGTACAAGCTACTCAAGTATCCAAATTATTGTAAATTCTTTAGTTGTATAAAAGGTTGTTGTGTGTTATAAGTTTCTTGCGCCGATTTTTTTACCATAGCAAAATTAGCTTACATACTTACGAAGCATTGGTTATATTTGAGACTAAATTATACTTATAATGTAGTCTTGAGATTGGTGACATTAAATGCTAAAAAATAAAAGTAAATCCATTAAACCAGTGACAAAATTATTGTATACCCCACATAGAGTAGCCTGTTGTGAACTATTTATTTGTCGTGAGATCTTTTGTATGCCAACTACTTTTGGCAAAAGATGGCATACGTTTATTGCTGGAAAGCTTTTTTGATAAGCCATTACTTTGTAGGTGGAACATTGGAACATCCCATATGAAATTATGCACCCTCACAGGTCCTGCTACCATTCAATTCTCTGCTGAACAATGCACTACCGCAAGATATTGTAATGATTATTCCAATTTTCAATTGACCTTAGTTAGACCATATTATGTTAGCTTACCTTATTGAATGAGACATTTACAACATGTTCACATGCTTCTGTAGGTGTGAATGATACGGTGAACCTGGCATTTCCCTGCGAAAAGACAAATAGTTTAATTGATTTTTCAGGAAGAGTAAGTGAAGTGAAAATTCCTTTTTTACTAGATTGTTAATATTTCAATTTGGAAAATGGAACTCACTTGAGGATGCACTTGAGTTGGGATGTTCTGTCCTCTAGCAGCCACGGTTATTTCCAGGTTTCCTTCACCAGCCTGGGCTGCGTCCACTTGCAGCTGAACTGGGACTCCGACACGGGCTGATGTGCCCCCTGACACACTGACTAGTTTGCCATCATAGGCTTTACATACAAATGGTGTGCCCTAAAATAAAATTATATTGATTTTTGTAAAATGTGATGATTCTATCTAGAACATGAATGAAGTTGTTAGTTTCCATATCAAGAATGGGCCCGGAGACTTAACCAATTATATTATGAACAATCATGAATAACTAACTATACTTAGTGTAGGTTATTTGGAGAGTCAGTTAATATATTCACATTACATACCGGTACAGGCTGATTATTATAATGCGCGGTGAGTGTATGCGGGCCAACATTCTTTGGTGTGAAGCTGGCGATGAGGCCTGTCACTACTTCGCCCGTCAACCGCACCGGCACTTCGCCTCGGGGCCCGCGCACTGTCACAGTTAACTCGCCGCCACCGGGGCCCTCCACGCGCACCGAACATGATGCTAGCTCGCCGACCGGTATTAATTCTGCAAAGAGTTACATTTATATACAATTTATTTATTCAGGAGGCATGTTTTACAACTTTTTTGTTTACATTACATTTGGTTTATTGTCACTTATGTCAAAGTCAGCTGGGTTTTGTTTTGCTGAAGGCAATTGTCATTTGTCATTTGTCAACTGCCAACTTTACTAACATTGTCATTGGTTTAGTGTGTCAATATCAAAATTATTGATTTCACCTGCGGACTAACGAAGCTCGTACTGTCGGTCGAGTCACCAGCTGGGGACTGGTAGGCTGCACTAAGCAAGGTATCTGACACGTACACATCCACATTCCACATACACACATTTTCACTCGGCACTGCCGGAGTATGCCCGGGTAAAGATAAAAATAGAGACCCGTAGACCCCATGTTTATCGCCTGTCGATAGTGACGATGCGTTGGTAGACCCCTTTAATTTTTGCACAGACCATGCTCCATGAATATAAACCTGAATTGCTATGTATTTCTTTGAATGAACCATGAGCCAAAGAAAATGTCTCATCAAAAATCTGATTGTAAATAAATGGTATTAAGTGTATGCGGGCTAGTCTGATATTTTAATTGTACAGTTGTAATTTTTCCCTACGCTATTGTTTCACTTATTCAAACAATAAGTGGATTGTAGGTGATGCTCGTGCTAAACTATTTAGTAACTGTGTAAGTAAATCGAAGTCACGATTATTCAAGCTAAGTGATTCGATCTATGCAGGTTATCACGCACTACGGATCATGCATGTCTCACGACATTTTGTTAGCCACTTACTTACTTGAATACCCAATGATTTAGATAGTAGTAGCACAGGCGGTAAGTAGGAACATATTCTAGTTTGTAGAGTAAGTTATTAGTCTTTAGTGTAGTACCTACTTTTTCTAAAGGAAGATTGTATAATAGTTAAGTTTAACCACGAATTAGGTTATAATTAGTATAAGGAGATAAATGTTTATCAAAATATGACGTACGATATACGTTGAGTACGACGGTTAGCATATTAAGAGATAAGGTAATGTATATCTATCTAGCTCTCAGCCTTTAATGACAACTGGACATAGGCCTCCCATAATTGGCGCTACTCCGACCGGTCCTGTGCTCTCTGAATCCAACGGTTTCTCACTATCTTCTACAGGTTGTCAGTCTAACTGGTTGAGATGCGACCTGTGCTCCTTTAACCGAATCGTGGTCAATATGATAGATAAGGTTACGAGCTAAAGCGTACTAACCGACTTGCGAAGTATCAATAGTAACTCTCTGTGCGGGCGCGACGTGAAAAACAAAGGGCGAAGATGGCACTGGCTCCCCGTTAAACTTAATGTCTACTCTGTGAGGGGTTGGTGTTTCCGGCCGCCAGTATACTAAGCAGCGTCCACCTCCGACCACCTGGAAAAAAAGAGGTTGAGACTTCTTAGGGTGAAAGTATTTTTTAACATTAAACTTCCGACAGTCGAATTTGTATCTTATAACTCGGTATTATGGTTTTAGTTTGACCGAACTACTAATGTCGTTGAGACATGGTCTGCACTGGAAATCAGCGCTGGGGGTTATTTTCAGGGCAGGAGCTAATGCTGAGTGCATACCTATTTGTTGCGGTCACTGCAACGTAGATAACGGTAAAGTTTAAACTAATAATGTTATGTATATTTGTAGAATATAGTCAGTATTAATTGTTATCTTTGTTGCACTCTCACGTTATAACGAATTTATATCTTCTTTCAAATTGAAGTAAACAGAAGCGCTCCGAGCCGCGTGACGAGTTTCAATAGTTGTAACTGATAGACAAAATCAAGCCATCCAATGACGGAAGTTGTATGGCCGCTGGTGGCAAAAATTCATGAGCGCTTCCGTGCTTTAGGCGGCACATTAAGCCTTGTTGGAGGCCTACGGGCAGCTTGCAAACTTACGACACTCGTGTTGGCCACTAGCCCCTCCACCAATCCGCGGCGGATCAGGGTGGTCGAGTACGCTCCAGGCCTCCTTACCTCTGTTTGAGGTAAGATCGTGTCCTTTAAGAAATATCGTGTCGTCGTAAATGGCCCCTTGACACCTTTAAACTACCTCAAATAATACTCAAAGAACATAACTTTCATTGCATCGAAAATAAATGGAATATTGTAACGTCTGTAATTGTCTTTTCACTAGTTTCTCACTAGTTTGTTGCATTTCCTTACTACCCTCTTCAGTCCGGACCTAGTTAAATGTTGAATGAACTTATATGAGCACTAAATTGTCCCTGCCACAATGTAACAGCCATTGTAGCAAAACGTTTATTGTAACGTAACCTACTTATGTAATTTATTATTTCGTTCTGTTATTCTCGTTAACTAGGTCAATTAATGGAAAGAATTATATTCAAAACCTAATACGTGCAACCTATGAATATGCCTTTGATTATGTAAAATAATAACCAAATGAATATGGGTAAATATTCCACCACCCCACCCCAGCCATTTCTGCCGTGGAATAATTGTTTTTCAACAATTGTGTTACGATCGGAAAGGTGTGGATGCAATTATACCAGAAGCGATCACCTTAGTCCTCAGGGTTAGTAACTCATCTGTGACCAGCTTCGAATCGGACAATTACTTACTAACGATTACTAACTGGACGATTACAAATATTTTCAAACAGCACTAACTTACACTGACAGCCCCAACTTCCATAGTCCTACTACTACTACTACTAACGAATTCTTACCAACTAATATTCCTATTCATACCTTAATACTAACAGGACTAACTTCCTAACAGTCTCTTGCAGAGTCATATTCGAGGTTTATCACAGATATCCATGGGCGGCAGTGGTTGGTCGGACTGCATGCTCATTTGCTATTCACATTTCATAAATAAAATACTAATTTCCTATCGAAGCTCTACCTATTTGCTTTGAAGGCATAAATAAGTCAAATGGGTGCCATAGGTTGTATCTCTAAAAACCGTGATTGTAATGACTCGCCATTAAGTAATTAAAAAATTATGCAAAACTCTTCAAGCGATCGCATACCTACTCGATTAATCACTTTTTACTTCCGTAACTTTCAGCTCATTATCCAACCCTTGAAAATATGCGGTAAACTCCACTAGATACGTTAGTGAAAAACCTGAGCCAAGTTAACAAATAAGTGCGAAGGCTTGTTGCGGAGGTGTGTTAGCGCTGTTGACGTCTAATTTTGTGCTATATCGGTGCGTATTTCTATGGAATTTCATTCAAAATATAACTTCTAACTTCAGAAATATTACTCATGGAGGCACCTACCTAATAAGCTATGTTCTTTAAGTTACTCATAACACACATTACTACACTAGTTACTAATGCTAAGGACTGTAAGCAGTAGGTAGTAGTATTCGCCTAAATCTTTCTTCACCAACCTTCGAACTTGGCGGACATACTGCCATGTGTCTAGATGCGAAAGGGAAGTAGACATGCTGAGGCGCAACTTCGTCGAAGTTGCTGTGACGATAATTAAATCCATCTTAGCGCTTACCTGCACGTGATTGGGTACTTCACCCTCGTTGATTGAAATTTCTAATTGCCCTTCGCCAGCAGCGCTCGCGTCAACTGTGGACCAAAGAAGCTAATAAGTATTTAATTTCATATACACGTACAATCATGCATAACGATACTAATATACAAGACTTAACAATACGGTCAAGGTCTTAAAACAATCGCTAAAGTCACTTCAATAAATACCATCTTACTAATAAATGAAATGGCGAATGTTGGTCTGTGGTATTAAAATTAAGGTCAATAATTAAATATAACATTTTTTTTAAATGACACCGAACCATAATCAACCGTTTATAGAAGTATTGTCGGTCTGTCTACGTTTTTTTTGTTGCGAATAGGCTCTCCAAAGCCGCTGAACGATTGTTGATTAAATTTTCAGGGATTGTAGAGGGTTATACTTACTTACCGTACAGGCTTTGTTTTATCTCAATATATCAAACGGTTTTAAGTTATAGTTCACATCCGATCCACAAGGCCAACTGTTGAGATGAAACGTATTATAAATACCATACTGACCGGTATATTGAAACCGGGACCATTCCGACTTGCTAGTGTTTTCTTCCTTCATTTTTGCATGGATAAAGTGTATTCAGATTACTTTTGTGCGAGTCAAATTGTAGGTTAATATTTAGCAGAACTATGCAGATTTGTGTTCCCAGAAACCTGTGACTGGGATTGCGATTTTAAGACAGAACTTACACTGCAATACTAACAACTTGCATTCAAACACACAAATGGAACATATATTTAAAGGTACATTCGTATACTTAATAGTTTAGAGATTTAATTAAAAGATACACATGTAGGTACCATAACACATGTTATGTAGGTTTGAAACACGAGTACGTATGCTTACATAGAATTTGATTAAGATAATACTAAATATTTCATTGTGAAGTAGGTGGATGTCCTTAGCTTAATAAAATCGATTGTCTAGGCCACTCTAGGCGATCAACCAAGTATTTGTGATTAATTATGTTAATTACCTCTAAACTGGCACTGTTGTCCGACAATGGCGTTGCCCACATCCGTGACTTTGATGAGGCTGGAGTCGTATACTTTCGCCACCAGAGGGCCTGCCGCCAATTTGTCATCAGCGATCGAAACCTGTTAAACATTAAAAAAAGGTTTCCATTCTTTAAATTGTTTTGACTATGGTCACTTATTCAAAAATCTTTTAAAATCTGTGATCTTAAATAAATATTTTTTATTTATTTATCAAGATTTTATTAAGTAGATACCTACAAATAGTACCTACACAAGGTATAATAGGCGGACCTAATGCTAAAAGCATTACCTATCTATCTGTCAACCTTTGGGTAAAGCAGAAAACGATTAAGGCTGTTGTAGAGTTTTAGAAAAAGAAATTACTGTAAATATTCAATTATGCACATATTGATAAAGTTTCTTAAAAACAAGTAGAAAAGAAAAAAATTAACGATACTTTTTAAAATGAAAGAAAAGGAAGGAAAAGGTCTGGGACTTGGCCGATTTTTCAAAGTTAAGTTTTTGTTTGGGATAAATGTCAAATAAACTGCTTCTCTGTTCTGTGATAAAATTCAACCATTTTAGTAGATTACGGAATGTCTCAAGCTTTGTTATCCGCTTAAATATACGATTCTACTGCTAAATCGTAGTAGTCTCTAGTAAAAGTGTTCGAGTATTTCAGCAACCACTTAACACCTACAAACGCGTTTTTGCATCACGTAAGAAGGTAGTTAGGTAGAGACCTGTTACGTTAAAACGATTATCAATTTTTATTACACAAAGAAACGTTGTAAGTACTGTTGTTTTACACAACACGGAAACTGAAATATCGAAAGACGTGGCGTAATAAAATTCCTTTATATATCCTATGGGAACCGTGCATTTTGCCGGGATAAAAAGTAGCCTATGTCACTACGGCTCATCAAAAATACACCTAATGTGCAAAAATCACCTCGTTCGGTCGCTCTATTGCAGCGTAAAAGAATGATAAACCAACAAACCGACTTTCATATTTATAATATTAGTAATAAAAGATTTCATAATATCAACCATCAGCTTGAATATAGATTTGACGTTACTACAGAATGAAGTTCTGTAAACACATAACTTTAATTGGTATAAGTAAGTAAAATCCCAACAAGAACATAAATGTCAAAAAAGCCAAGTTTGGTACAAATGATATCCGGGTGGTCGGCGTCACCAATAAAATAATTGAGATCTGACGGGTGCCAAGTTCCATAGCAATTCCTTTCATACCTTTAGGAAAGTAGGTACAACGTTTTTCTATAAATTTAAAAGAAAATTTGTTAGGTACGTCGTCCTTCGA
>DWLO01001826.1:0-13873 GCA_018245335.1 Dalla quadristriga | reverse complement strand
CAGACGATAACAACCGGGACCGATGGCCTCTAGCGGTCACCCATCCACTTGCCGGCCGGAACCGGTGCGGCTTAACATTCTCAATCAATCAATTGACACTCGCCGCGCGACCACGAGCGAATTTGAAACTATCGCAAACTAATTATTTATCGGATCTCGTATATTATGATTGGATTTCGAATGAGTGGAATTGCATGTCAATCGTACTCTGTATGCGTAGTATAGCCATTTTAAACGCTTAATTAAACCTGCAATTTGATAGTTAAATGGCCTGCCAAACGCATGGTTTCGACACCGACTGATGAAAATATTACTCTGTTGACAAATTTATTCGCAAACAAACAAGGTTTATTTTTTATTTTATCTGATTTGATTTAATTAATACAAACGAACTGTCTAAGCACATGGGTAAAAAGTTAACATCAGTTTACCAAGCCTCAATCTAATGTAGGGTTTATTCCACTGAATTATAGAGCAAATGTTCCCATAGAAAAACTTGTCTGTGTAAAACGGGCCAAATCCCAGAAAAATAAAATAAAATAATGAAATATGTGTGATATAATGTAATAAATATGATGTATTGTAATTTATTGAAATGTATTGTAATGTATTCAAATGTATTGTAATGTATTGAAATGTATTGAAATGTATTGAAATGTATTGAAATGTATTGTAATGTATTGTAATGTATTGTAAATTAATGATATGAAATATTAGTATTTTGTACCATATTCATTATTATATTACACCTATATGTGTATGTTTGGGTTCCCTATTTTCCGTGATTCACGTTACTCATAAATGTGCCTCATTCAGAAACCCGTCCTGTCCTGTGAATCAGACCTGTTCAAGTCCCCAGAAATGTATAGATGTCACGAAAATACCCGCCACAGGCGGTTCACTAAACCTGGCTTTCGAAAGTCCGATTGAATGAAGACCCTGAATAAAGATGACCCATTTACGATTCGGTTGGGGCGATACCACTACACTCATCCTGTTGCAATTCCCAGTCAAGTTTTTACGTTTCGTTCCGAAAGGTACGTTTACTGTTATACACAAGATCTATCTCGGGTTTTAGGAGTACCTGAGCTGACGAGTATTTTATATTTGTTCATCAAATTGTGTATTGTTAGAGCTGTTTTAGAAACCAATCATATAATGAAAAGAAAAGAAAAGGATTTATGCTTACAGTTGGTTTACAAAAATATGTTATATTAATTGCACGATAATAGTTAAAGATTTAACACATCCAAATATCTATATATAACTAGGCAAAGACAAAATAGTTCAGTACCTTTTTCTCCTTAGTATGACGATTGATTTCCTTTATTTTTTATTTTTATGTGTTTTAAATTTGAATAAAAATAAAAAAACACTTATTGATCATGTTTTTGTAAAATTGTCAATATATACTTTGCTCGCATTTTGACCAGTGGCCGCCCACACTAGAAAAAATAAAGATGTAACAAACATACCCTCTACGAATAGCAAGAAACTATCTAATCTGAAAGTTTGCTTAAAAATTAGAACATACGTTTTGCTCGCGGATTGTTGCAAAGTCGATTAAACGTAGCTTTATAGTTTACCAAATGTCAGTGACATGTTACATTGAGCAAATGTGTAGCCAACAGTACCCAAAGTAACACTTGCACATCCACCGCAGAGGGCGTGCGAATGATGTGGATAATGCGGGCAGCAATAAACTTCTGCCCCGTTTGAGGGCCGCACCTACAACAGCTGAGGCCGGGACATTGACACAAACAGGCCTCCACTCAACAACTTTAGAACAACTTACTGAACCCTACCGTAGCCACGTATTGAGGAATTGTTATGTTATCATTTTGCAGTTCGGTGATAAAGCATATAATAATGTGATAGATTTTTTGTTTTTTCAGTTGCTTCCCTGACAGGACCAGAGACCTTTTTTGTACACACATTTATTAAACACTAAATAATAAAAATATAACACTTAATATGCTTCACAATACTATTTCATTATTTTTCATTACAATACATTACAAAGTATAATACAATATATATTATGATAGTTGAGAACTGCTGTTTGCCCATGGAAACATAGAAATTTTTATGCAATTTTCCAACCCATAGAGCTAATTTTCGGGAAGCTATCTTAAGCATAATACTAAAGAAAAAAAAGTTCCTTAACTCGGTGTTAATACCAAGCACTGAAAACAGTTGATTCTCGGACTTTTCCAGTTTAAAATACCATGATACCTTAATTGATAAATTGATAACTTACGAAGTATAATAATCATACCCAACAAGGCTTCGCCCGCAACACCGCCCGCGCTACTATTCTCTTGCATTTTATCGGGATAAAAAGTAGCCTATGTAACTTTTGACCCATAAGCTATCTCTATGCATAAAATCACGTCGATCCGTCACTCCTTTGCAGTGTGAAAGAATGAAAAACCAACAAACACACTTTCACATTTATAGTATTTGTAAGAATATTATTGTAATAAATAATAAAATATCTTAGCAGCATTTCGGGATTTTCCGGAAAACTTCCGGAGAAAAAGTATGTGTTATTCCTGAACTACATACCTGTTGCGCTATGTAACCTGTTGTTTGAAATCAATCAGTTCAGTAGTTTTGATTTTTCATCTTAAAATTAGTAAGGGTTACAAGTAATTTAACAACTAAGTTATATGAGAAAGCAACAAGTAAAATTTGTAATAAATAACCTAGACGAACTGTTACTTACTTTTTCCAGGATACCTACATGTAAATAAATCAAATCATCATTAATTCTATCAACAATGGTAAGAAAGATCAAGCTAAGTAATTCGCATTGCTGGAACAGAGAACAATGCCCGAATATTGTGATCGAAATGAAAGAGAAAAGAACGTCTACCTAAACATTATCGGGTCAAATTAATCTCACAGATTGGGGCTGGTATGTATACGAGACCATTCTTTCAGGGGAAAATTCAATAACCCCGCGCTGTGGTGAGTAAAGTACCTAGACGAATTTGAATTGGCAAGTTCACTCCATACATATTCAGTTAGAGGAAGCGACGCACTGCGCAAAACTTTTGGCACTCTCGCTTGCATACAAAAAATGAAAGTGCCCCGCGAATGAAATGGCGCATTCCTCCACTGATCTCAACCTGACCTACAAACTTATTGTTGTTGCGTATTGTAATGTTTTAGACTGCAGGCGTCGGCATGTGAAATGCGTTTAACACCGCTCCACGTATTTTAAGAGTTACTCGTAAAGGAAAACGAATTTGTGAGTGTATGCATTTATGCAGAATGTCAATCTAACGACCGATTATTTCGTAGCGCACATGGGAACTTTATTCTTATTGCCAGTACGATGAGCCTCCATGAGCTTGACCACTTCCTTTTTATTTAATTAGAAAGAGAGAAGAAGAAGGAAGAAAGAAACAAACTTTATTTGAACGTAACACTGCATTACAAATGAGTACAAACAGTTACTTAATGGCTAAATAGCAATTATACATTAAAATTGGCCGTGGGTTACTTACTTAGAAGACATATAAATTTAAGTATAAATATAGAAGAAGTCCAACAAGTAAATTTTTTCGGGATCTCGCTAGACACAGATTTAAACAGAAAGCATCACATCACAAAAATAAATAGTAAAATATCGAGCTTCTTTTATGATCTTTCAGGACTGGTAGATGCATCTTCATTAGACGTCGCGAAAATCATGTAAGAAATATAACACTGAGACAAAACTATAGCAAAATTTTTCACGTGCCCAGAATAAATGTAGAATATACAGGAAAAGTACATTCATATCGGCTATCCGTATCTATAACAACTTATCAATAGAAATGAAGAACTAGCCTAAAAATAAATTTAAGAATCCACAAAAATAATTGGTTATTTCCGAAGTATACTATACCGTCAATGAATATCTTGATGACAGAAATAAATTATACCTAATACTCAGTGGAAGCTACTCGAATATCCAAATAAATAAATTATACAAATAAATTTAAAAAAAAAAAATTATAAATTATTTAGTTGTATAAAAGGGTATTGTATGTTCTGGACTATTTATTTGTAAACCAACAATAAACGTTTGTCTTTTCTTTTCTTTACATTACTATTCTTTATTTGTCATAGTCCCATCTGCCCCGGCGTCTCTACCCCGGTAACGTAACGTATAAAGAAACGGGAACTACACCGCAAATTATTGTACGGCATAAATAACTATTGGCGTTTCCAGGTGTATGTCGGTAAATCATTTACATTGTATGGAAAAAGACATTAAATGTTTAAGACAGGCGAAGCTGCGAAGGGAACGTCTAGTAAATACTAGTAATATTTCTTTTTTTTAGATTGGACCGTTGCTGTTGGTCCTACTGGCTTTTACAGCGTCACCGAACGGGACTAGTGATACTTTCAATTTCTTTAAGCTGTCGTCTGTTTATTTATGTTTTTAATATAACAACCACAGCTCAGAACATACCAAGAAGAGCAGCGAGCATTTATAATATCCAGTGTTCTCCCTGTTACGATTTTTGTTGGTTTTATTTAACTTATTAACCTTCGTACGAAATGGCTCGATTTTAAGATGTTCACGGAATACGAACAACCGATCGCTGTAAACAACGGAATACAAACATTGTTGCATACAGTTTTCCTTTGTTGTTATTTTCGCACAATTTAAAATGAAATACTTAGTAGCAACTGTATTGTGTGCTGTATGTATCTTTGTTCCCCATAAAATATATTCTATTATTTTGTTCTAAAAAAATATTCGTAGTCAGGATGCAGACTACACTTGGTTCACAAAACATTCGTTGGTGAAATCTCATACCAAAACCAAATTGTCCACTGTATTGCATGTACTAATTCGGTACAACATTTGCTAATGGACGTTTACCTTTAAAACGACCAGCACTTACATTAAAATGTTTCAGAGTTTCGAGTAGGCAAGACCCGCATTCCACTGGTAAGTAAAACAGGCATTTTAACGGTCATTTAATATGCAAATAAGGGTGTGGTGGTTGCCTGTCATTATGGATCGAGTCCCGGAAAAGGCGGACAGTGGTTTGTTCTTGGGTCTTGGTTGGTTGTAGGTTTTTTTTCTGTTTGTCTACTACCGCAACGCGGGTGTGCGAACTCGACTGGCATTTGACTGATATTTAATTAAAACGTTCACTAGAATAGTTTGTCACAAAAGCAAATAATTACAATATGCAAAGATAAAAGGTAGTACGTGAATGAAACTTAAACAAATACAGTTCGTCATTAATCTTAAAGACTTTCTTTAATTGCACCGAGGCAACAAAAGTGCAAGGCGCATTGCAATCGAAAACAGCAATTTAAATAATGAACCGCCGTAAACTATTCATGTCTGCTCACTCTTCGTGAATATTGTTGTTTGTTGCTGTTTTAATAAACTAGCAGGAAGCCGTGACTTCATCTGTTTTCACTGTGTCCCTATTCAATATAATAAAGTTTTATTGGGTCTATGAATTTTTAGCAAGAACAGATTAACATTTAATAATAATAATAATAATTAAAAAATGTAGGTATATATAAAAATAATAAAATCAATTTATGGCTATAAAACATAGATAATATGATTCAGGTACAGTGGTAACAAATAATATATAAGCAGAACATAAATTTAAGTGGCTTTATGTAGCAAAAGGTATTGGCTCATCTTTTGCTAACGGGGGTGCTGGAGTCCCTTGTAGCGCTGGTATTCAGCCAGTCCCGTCTCCCTGAGATATTGTGCGGGAATTGCGACAGTCAATCCCACAGATACCGTAGGACAGTTTCCCTTTAGCAACTATTTTAACATAAAATTAAGATAGTAGTTATTTACTTAAAGTTAGTAAGTCATTTCAACTTACAACTTTAGCTGTTCTGATTTTAGCAAACAAAAAAAATAGTAAGTTAGTATTAGTTAGTATTAAACCTATTCGACGGTCTGTTGATTGCAGGCGTAGGATAAATGCATGCGCGTTTTTTTTTTGATAAATATAATATAACACAGTTGCTGTGTTACAGGTGGCGGACACAAAGACACATTACAAATGACTAAGTCTCGAACACAAACATTTGTCTGCCAAACAAAATATCTGCTGCAGCCAGGAATATAATCAGGAATCAGTTGTAGACACCCTCAACGCATCAAGAACATACATAAACACAAGGAAAGCACATTTCAATTCAACGGATTTCTACCAAATGTACAGTAATAAATATTTTGATACGGGACGGCAGCGTCCGGAGGTCGCATGTTCAGGTATGAAATGTAAAATGCGTTATTTGAACAATTTCCTGGCGCAGAGCCTTCTCCTGGAAAATTTAATGTATGGGAAGGAATTTTTTATAAGCTTCACGTACGGAATAACATACGAGGTTTTTATCTAAGAAAAACCACCGCTTTTATTATTTATTCCCATTAATTTGTTATCTCGAATGATACATGTGTTAATATCTACATCAATAAGTGAAAATCGTATCGAATTACGATCAGCTTTGCTCGAAATCTTTGCGAATAAACTAACATACATACATAGGGGTTGACCTGAGAATTAAAATGTTGGTAAAAAGGAAAAAAAGCGACGAGTGACGAAGTTCAAAATTCAATCGTAGAACATTTTCTCGCTGCTTACTTCTGCCTTCAACTTGTCTTCAAGGACAAGTTTTTTCCTAAGCACTCGGCGCAAATAATGGCCGAAGTTTTACAGTAAATTAAACTGAACAGGAGACAGAAGAAAATTCAATTTAATGCTGGGTTAAGCCTCTTGCGAGATGTCTTATCCCGAATGCTCCTGGTGACGTATGAAATTCAAATTGAAGGGCTCCACTAGCAACTATTCTTCTTGGTTTTGAATTTAATATTATCATTTGCACATAGACGTTCAATAATTGTAAATTATTTGTATCGTAAAATATTATATGTGTAGTATTTTTAAATATTAGTTAAATTATAAACATCACAGAACCAAAATCAGGTTGACCCAATATTTTTATTGTGAAAATGAAAATTTTGAAATACCTATAAATAAATAAAGAAAACTTTTCGATAAACTAACATGTTTATTCTTTTTGCAATTATTTATTGCCCAATGGCAACATAAAATTGTGAAGCCCATAAAACCAATTACAGAATACTTATTTATGTAATAATACTAGTGTTCGGACCACTGGTCAAAATTCGACTAATATCATAATTTTATATTCAAGGAAAACCTATATGACTGTTTCCAACATTTTATTTTGATTGATAACAAGAAAATAAATAGGTCCTTTGTCCTTTAATTTTGTGCTGGTATTATTGGTCGGCCATGTGTTTCTTGTCAGAAAAATCTTTATATAAAATAATGACAACGACCAGTGACCAGTTCACGTCACTGTATGCCTATTAGCTACTTAAATTAATTTACTTATATTTCTAGTATAGTAACACCTAATATCTGACACAAACAGTTTCCTCTCCGATGCGCGGCAGCGGCCTTTTACATAATTATATGACCGCTGCATACTCGTTTGCTGCTTTGATTCCATATAAAAGTGACCATCTGACTAGACTAAACTATGGTCAAGTTCAAGGTTGATAATAATATATTTAAAAACGTGATGGGCGATTGTTGCATAAAAAGTTATTGAATGAATCGACAATGGTGCTATCGCGTATTCGATTGTCGATACATTCCTCGTCGTTGATAAAAATCGACTAATAATCGAACAATTGACTATATTACGTTGCACTAACGAAGCAACGACGTGCGCGATTGTGCGTGCCAGCGTCAATTGTTTTTCTACCTCATCAAAACACATCCCGCTCCTGAGCTTCAATCTCCTCTCAGAATGAGAAGGGTTTAGCCCATAGTCCACCATGCTGGCCAGCTGCAGGTTAGTGACCTTGATAGTTTTTCTACCTACTTCTTTTTCAATTTAGTGATCAACAAAAAATCCAAATTACTTCTATGAAAACTTGGTAGGTAGGTAAGTAGTAAATGTAAGGAAAGTAAAAAAAGTTGTAGGAAATACCTGCAATAGGTACTTACTGAATGATCTCGTGGTTGTTACCTTACCTTAGTATTTAATATACAATTGAATAATCTTATTCGAGATTAGACAAGACACGAAACAAGTTGTTTCCCAACCTAGTGAAACAACTTACTATTAATTGCGCCCCGACGATTTTTGTGCGCGTAGCACATAAGTATCTTCGTAGCTTTCTACGCGACTCGTAGACGCGTGGGCCGACGTTGCTAATAATGCGTAACAAGTGACGACCAATCGACGAACGCCGATTTTCATCGACTGTTATCGACTGAACGGAACAATCGACTTCGAGCATCACTAGTTGATAACGGGTGACAATGGGCTGCAGTTAATGCGACTACATGCCTGTTTGCTACTTAGATTAGGTACTCGATCAATAAGTAATACTTACCACCGCAAAACTTTAGATGTAGAATATATGGAGTAGGATAATTATTCGTATATTCATATGGTGATTTAAAATAAAAATGTATCAACTTTTTCATCAAGATCATTGTATTGCCTTTTTAACAATACCTACCTCAAATTATAATTTATAAATCATGGTATAAAAATAATATTACTTATTGCCTCGTTATACGTTAGGTGGGAGTTAATTAAAAATAAACGTACCAATATCATAAGGATTCCTTGCTGGACTTCGAACACTTAATTACTTAACACGATCACAGCGTTATTGAATTATCGATACTTTTTCAGTGCGGCGGTACAAGGTGTATGAAACCTCGTAATAAACATTTTAAAAGTGCGATGCGGGGTTTATTACACCTCGTCGCGCTTCAGCAATTTTAGTCATTTACTTTATCACGTTTACTTTGTCAAATAAAATACAATTAATAATACAATAAAAAATAATAATAAAACCCACTTCAAAACAAAAAATTTTATTTTTCTACATTTTATATTTATTGACATTATAATTGCTTTATTTTCTTTTTTACTGCAATTTCATTAATGCAATTGGTTCAGTTGTTTGTTTGTCAGTTAGAAAGCGGTAGAAAGAAATAAGATACGGCATGCAGGCAGACCTTTCTTGTTTACGATATCCATCCATCCATCAGCCTTTAGAGGTCAACTGCTGGACATAGGCCTCCCCTAGTCGACGCCACTCCGACCGGTCCTGTGCCCTCTTAATCCAGCGGGCAATATATAGTGAAGTATAATTTAGAAACATGCCAAGAACATCTGTTAAATTAAAATGGAATGGAAAAATCACAAGCAAACACAAACTTAACATTCCTACTAAACTTAAAAAAATACATGGAAATTGAGAGTTTACCTCAGCAGCACGCGGCAGCAATAATGTTCCATTCAACACTTAAATGTCAAACAAACACTGATATCTACACCCACTTGATTGCTCACACCGTCGCGTTCGTAAGTGCCGATCGAGTGACGAATTTGATATTTTGAGGGTTAAGTGATAAACGAAAATACGAAATGTATTTCCACGCAATTTAGTGATGTGACTATATTTTTTGTTTTTTTCGAACGTCAAATATTCGACTTACGTAAGTTGGCACGAGGTAACCACCGCGGTTAGAGTATCGAAGCGGCGCGCACGGCCGAGCACCGTGACGCCAGACGCCACTGTGGAACCCTTAGCCACGGGGCGCACACCGCGCATGTCTACATCACAATAAGCCCTAACTCATACGGACAACACTAGAGCCTGCACGAACCGTGAAACTTATTTTTCTTTTCTTGCGACGATTATTTCAACGAGTCACCCGCGGTGCTGTCGACGAAAATGTTTAAGCAATATTTCTTTTGCAGATTATCTTGACGATAAGGAAATGTATCAACTGAGTCTTTTTTTCTTGGAAGTACAAAGAAGCATTGAAGGTCTCCTAGGCTGTAACGTAAGGCGACTACTTATAACAATAAATTTATAAGTAGTATTTAAATGTTCGAAAAAAAATAATTTCCAGGAATATTAATCCATCTGCATATTTATCTACATTCTTTTGCACCACTGAGAAGATTTTGAAAAATGCTTAAAATACGTGTTTGCTCGCTTACTACAGAGTATTTGAACAAACTTTCACTGTAACCGAGTAAACTGATTATTTGAGTTTGTTTGATGTAAACAAAATAGCAAGCAACAAGCGCTCAGAGCATAAGGACCACAATAATTGACAGCTCGAATAATTAATTAAATCGATAAGATCGCCACCGTACCTTTGCCTTAAATTATGTTTCACTGTTCTTTTTTTGGTGAACAGTAAAGTGTACAGTTAATAAATATGTA
This sequence comes from Dalla quadristriga, assembly GCA_018245335.1. Taxonomy (NCBI): domain Eukaryota; kingdom Metazoa; phylum Arthropoda; class Insecta; order Lepidoptera; family Hesperiidae; genus Dalla; species Dalla quadristriga. Next base: position 3,591 of record DWLO01001826.1, on the reverse strand, counting down.
AATCATAAAATGAAAGTACTTACATAACACTGTAACAAAATAAAGATCTTGTTGAGATGTTATTTTAGTCCGCACGTACCCACGCATTCCACCTCTTTAACTATTCATGAACGGTTGGTCTTATGTTTGTCAAGCCTATATCCAACTACTTTATAGGTTTCTTTTCCATTTAGAACAACCGTCGATCATTGAAACTAATAAGGCTTGAAAAGAAAGCCTTTTAGCGTAATAACATAAATGTATACGGAATTTATCTTATTTCCGACATATTGAACATGGCCTTATACGAGTACATTTCTGTATAGCCATTTAATATCAATTGGGCGTCACTTCGAAAGTTTTCTTCAAAAATAGGTATTTATTTACGTTAAATCATCACGTTGAAGGAGAAACTTCCTATTATGACGCCAAGGAACGAAAATGAAAATTCAACCCGTACTCTATAAAGGGGTGAAAAAAGAGGATTAAAACCGATATCCTTCCATTTATCTACGGGTTTAAAAGTCTATTATTTTAAAGTTTAAATAGACACGGATAAATACTGTTTATACCGAGAGGTGACCGTCAGTGTGCCAGGTTTCCTGGCTGAACAAACCACTGAAAACGTTATTGTGTATACCAAATCATAATTGAATACGTGAACTCTCATGAGTTACCAATGTACTATGTACACGTGAGCATGTCACCAAGGCATCCTGTAGTGTTATATTTGAATTTGTTTGCTACAAAGTCATCGTGCGGTGCGCACGTGTTTAGAATACACGGCCGAAGCTGCTACGTCGCCGTGAGGTTTTGCCTGTTTTTACACGTAAATGACGTCACGAGCTACGTAAATGTTCATGTCAACATAATGTACAACAACACCTTGAAGCTTTGGTACCATTGTTAAGAGGCCTCTTACATTTCATGTGCGAGCGACAGAGATGCGAAAGGTATTCGCCCTGTTAAAGAAAATCCAGTAAGTTGCTTTAAAAAAAGTTGCAATTAAAATTTCATTATACTTGTACTCATTGAATGGCCACGTCGTTCCAAAGACTGATAAATTATGGATATGAAAGGTCCTCAAATGGAGACCACAAGTTCACCAGGCAACTTTCAATAAGGTGGAGTCACTAACGACCTCGAGAAAACAGCAGGAAACTGCAGGATTCCGAGGGCACACGACCGGCTGCAGTGGCGTTGGTTAGGGGTGCCTATGTCCAGGTAGTGAATCACTGAAGGCCTATGCACGGATGGATGAAAGGTACTCCCTACGTATATTGAACATAACTATGTTTTTTTTATATGATGAGAATAGTAAACGGGCTCCACCATCCAGTCTTCCACTCCAACTGTTTGGTGTAAGTTATTCCTGGTAGTATGTTTTAGTAATAGTCCAGTAACGACTCCTATATTCGAAGCTACAAATGCGTTGCTACTCCTGAGGACTGAGTTGGTCGTTTTTTGCATACACGTAACCGGCAACACCTTTCCGACCGCGACACAATAATCAAAATACACGTATAAAAAACATTTATTCCACGGTAGAAATGGGTAGTAACACTCCAGGAAACCGTATACAGTTTAAACCACAGAAACTACTACTAAATACTTTACTCCTTTTTAAAAAAATTTTTTTTTGAAAAACTGTTATTTCGTTTTTGTAAAACTATGGGGCAATAAAGAGTATTTATTACAATAATAATAATGGATCAAGTGCCTTCATACCTAGTAAAAACGGAAAAAGCTTAATGATTTAAGATTATAGACCTACAACGTCACGCAAAAATGTCACTTCCTCATAAAAAAAAACTAAAACCATTAAATCTTGAACCGATAAGAGGCTTTGTATTAGGTTATATTAGATTACGAGGCTTTGTCCGCGGCTCCATCCACGTAAAATTCCCTTATCTATCCCTCAGGATCTATGCATTTTTTCGGGTTAAATGTAGCCTATGTTACTATCCTGCCCATATCTCTACAAAAACACGTCAATCCATCGCTCTGTTGCAGCCTGAAAAAAGGACAAATCAACAAACAGATTTTCACATTAGAATATTCGTAAGGATATCCATAGAGCATTCATTATATTAAAGTATTCGAAAAGTTACACTGCGGCGTCTAATAGTTTGATATCTGGATGTGTCTCCGACGAACTCATCGAGCAGGGCGGTACGTGATCGGAATAAATATTTTCAGGGCTGGTACAAATGGCCCGTTTTGTACAAAATTGACGTCGCGAGCCATGTAAATGTTCATGTACCACGTCTGACAATACCTTTCGATTGCATAGAATTGATATAATATAAGCTAAGAATTCAATTCTACCATGCAATTTATATGTAATAAGTCAACAACGCCTAAACTCGATGAAACAATACGCAGCCGTAGCGATCCGCTGAACAGGACTAACTTCAAAATAGAAACATTGCTTACATCGATTTTCAGCTTATTTGCTTAAGTGAGCAATCAATTTATTTCTAGAAAAGTCTTAAAAGTAACCATTGCGTCGCTTGCTCTGATCGTTTTGATCTCTTGTTTACTTCAACTGGTCTTACAACATCTGGTCGTTTATATTTTCCTTTGGTTTAAGTAATACTGCCGATATCGATACAATGTATATATACTCTGATGTATTGATCGTAAGGCAAAAATACTACCTAATACGTTTTCTTCTTTGTAGCTCTCAATCAGAGAAACAAATATAAGTATATAGTAGTATATGCGAAATAAAGAGTTTTGTTAAGTATAAAGGTATAAGTTGTAACTGTTCGAGTCACAAAATGTATGAGAAAAGCTTAACGTGATTTCTGACTGTTCTAGTACTCTAACCTCAGTTGGTCCAAAAAAAGTATTTTGATCCTTGATAGAAATAGTACCAATAGGCATAAAAAAAAGTTTTTGGGTAAACTGTCAATTTTTTCCAAAATACGTGAATGCAGTTCAAAATTATAGATTGTCTCCTCAGAACCTTTACCGGTAGCTACAACGGTAAAGCTACCTGCCCTTAGTAGTAAGGGCCGTTAAAAAAATGAGGTGGAGTACCACCTCAAAAGTCTACCTTTTGTAAGTTGAGCTGATAAACTCCTCTTTTTTTGAAGTCGATAAAAAAATTGTGGTTTTATAATAAACCTGTTATTGGAGCACTAACATTACCTGATGAATTAAATGAAATTTAAATGATTAAACCCATAAAGTACTTTTAAATAGAAGCTATAAATGTCTTCACCTTAAACCAATCATGTCAAAAGGACGCCCTTTTTCCCGAATTAGTTATACAAATGAGAGGGTGTCGGGCCAGCAGAGCTGCGCTGAAAATAGTCACAATCAATAGAACCAACGCGCACCATTACGTAGGAAATATACCTTTTGTATTTAAACGTGGATTAAAATATGCCAGCTGTGTGAGAAATTTTTGATTTTCAATTCAACAGAATTAGTACGTATCCTAATGGTAATGGATGTCGAATTTAATAATTCAAACCTTTCGTTGAAATTATAGAGCGAAATCTTTTGGCTTTAGTGTTAGTAGTCAACCCATATATAGCATGATACACTTATATAAAACTATATCACCGTTGTATTACCACAAATAAATACGATTGACTGAAT